>JACEII010000369.1:370-10508 GCA_014332785.1 Antheraea mylitta | reverse complement strand
TGAGTGCGTTATATATTATAAGGAATTCGACTTCTACCATATTACTACTGTTTAGTACAAACTGTGTAAATCCAACCAAAACGTGTGTGTGTGAAATAAACTGTATCCTGTGATGATTTAAACCGGTGTTTTATTCGAAATCCCAAATACGTATGTATTATTGTGTGTTTCCATAGTTTTGGTTCGTTAATAAACTTGTCGACATCAGTGGATTAAAATGGCCACTGACAAACAAGAAAGTAGACGACAAAACTAACGTAATCATGAGGTCAATTGAGATCGATTGCAAGACATTAGCGTCATTGTTACCCGGTTATGACGGGAACATATTGACATTAAACTTCTACATTGAAGGTGTAGAAAATATATTAGATCCGAAACATTTAATTGAAGAACTAAGATACATTCAAAACGAAGTAACAGCAAAACTAATCTTCACTCCTAACATTAAAAATATATTTTTATGGGAAAAAACCATCATAGTAAAAGCATATAGTACTAATGAAACTCTAAATTTTATACTGGAAGTACCTTTAGTAGATAATCATACGTATAAATTACTGCACCTTTACTCCATTCCTAATGACCAAAATATAATCCTAAGCCCTAAGAATCATTTCCTAATACTCGGGAACAGCAAATTCGCCTATCCTCACGAACCATACGTGAAGATAACAAATACTGACGTCATCTGCAAGCATCTGGACTGGCAAATACTTCAACAATCCGCAGATTGTATAGCACAATTAATACAGCATCAAGAGCCTCAAAATTGTACATATGCAAGGGCAAGCTTTGAAGACAAAATTGTACAACAAAACAAGGAAAACAGTTGGTTAATTGTTACACAAAAAGAAGAAGTTATAAAAACTACATGTGGCGATAACGTTCAATATAAAAGAAGTAAAGGCAGTGCCTTATTAACATTAGACAATGAATGTAAAGCAGATATTTCGGGAGTACAATAATTGACTCACCAGAAATATATAAAAATAAGTGAGACCATTCCACTACCGCGGGTTCACAAAACACCAGAAATCATTTCTGTAAAAATCAACTTAGAAAACTTAAAATTGGATAAACTTAAGGAAATTATGCAAAAAGCCACAAAATTGGAAGACATTTTTGAAATAAATTCCCAAATACCAACAACACCGAGCTGGCCATCCATCATAGTCTACATCATACTTATCCTGTTAGCATCCGGAGCCGTAATTTACAGATTTTGGTGGAAATTGAAGTCGAGACAAGCCTCAGCTCAGCATCATCAGGTCGAGGAAGTACCTCTTCAGCCGCTACAATCTTCGGTACGTCTCTCACTTAAGAGGAGAAGAGTTACGTCGCCGTAACGATATAGATCATATCGTTGTTATGCGTTCGCACGCATCCTATTACTTGAGCTCCGTGTCGTCGTGCAACCGAAGAAAGAAGTGTTAGGGCCTCCCCCTAGGCACTGTAGGTCCCCTGTGAGGCATTGCACTTCGCCCACAGTTTTCTTTTGGCCCGGACTCCGAAGTCCGTTAAATTGAAAACTGACCCTCTGGCAGGGAGGTTTTGAATATCTTTCCCGCCCCGTCACCTGCTCCTCAGGCCCCAATATAGCCGAGCCTGTCTCCGAACAGCGTTAGTCCGCGCGTTTTCGGGAATTCGTCATGAATCTCTGTCCCGACATCATCGTTGAGTACAACCGTTTCTGTATTGAAACTGCTGAGTACTTCAAAGGTGGTCTAGTCCCGCGACTCATCGCGGGTGCCCAAGACATTCTTGACAAGAACGCCTTCTCAGCACTCTTGCAGGACCCTCAGTCCTCCGAGAGTACCCCCCTGCCCCTGCCCCTACTCCTGCCCCTACCCCTACCTTTACCTCTACCTCAGACGAGGAATGCTCCAATATGGAGCAAGATTCCTCCGCCGGGAAGCTTCACCGTCGTCTCACGCAAGCCCAAACCGTGCAATAAGCGCCTTCTCTTCCGATACCGAAGGCGCTAAGCCTTCGAAAATCTCTAACGTCGATGGCGCGAAAGTGCCAAAGACGACACCCACGCCCTCTAAACCAGCTCCTTCGAAAACTGCGGATTCCGCAGCTAGCATAAGAAGCCCCGTCCCCCTCCCCCGTCACGATACAGGACAAGGGGTCCTGGCTCGACATCTTTAGGGGACCCCTACCTTTCATCGCAATCTTACGCGCTTCCTGCGCGATAAGAAGTTTGCGTTTTTCACGCATGCGCTCGAAGAAGATTGTTGCTTGTCATCCGCAGAGTCCCCTCTGAAATCCCCACAGATGAGATATACAAAAACATCCGGGAACAGAAGTTTCCCGTCAAAGAAGTGTACCGTATGCGCTCCCCCGTACTAGAACGCCCTATGATATGGTGTTGGTCATTCTCGACCGCACCGTGGAGGGTAAGATATTCTTGCTCTCGACCCTGTGCGGCCTCTCCGGCGTTACCGTAGAGCCGCCGCGCAAAACGTCCGTACCCTCGCAGTGTCACAACTGACAGGAGTACGGATACTCCGCACTTAACTGCTACCTAAATCCCAGGTGCGTTAAGTGCCTCTGCGACCACTCCACTTTGGAGTGTTCGCTCACAAAAGATTCCCCCGATCCTCCGAGCTGCGTCTTGTGTCGCGGCGTGGGCCATACCGCGAATTACCGCGGTTGTCCCCATGTCCCGCGCTCAAAACAGCCTCGCTACGCTAGGCAGGTTTCGCACTTCAGGGCGCCTGCGGCTTCAACCCGCCCCCGAACTCCGCCTCTCGACTGAGTGGCTTTTCCGAGCCTGCCGCGCACGTCTAGCACACCGGCAGCGCCCGCACCCCGTTTTTCTTACCCGCACACTCGTTGCGTCATCTCGGCAGCATCTTTGCTCGAGACCACCCGGGTGGCCACAAAGATGATGTTATCGCGAAACAGTACACACCACATCGATTATACTCATACACAGATATTCAGACATTGCACGTTACACAAACTGGTGAAATGGTTTACTTTTTTCAATTATCGAACTGAATCGAGTAGGTTTAGTTTGCCTCTTTCCGAATTACATGTTGCGTTTTTGTATCATGCAATTTTTAATTGTATGATCTAAAAATGGATACATGTATAGCTTAGCATAGTTTAGCTTGGTCAGATCGGGTATTTCTAGGTAACAGCCAAGCCGAGGTGCGTCGAGCACCCTTAAGCTAATTACCAAAATAAAATCGGCTGAATGCCTTAAGCACTCGTCTCAGTAATCCGGTGAAGCTGTGAAGGCCCTAAATAAGGTCAATAGCGTACTCAGTTCGAGGAAAAAAAATGTTCAATTACTGATTCGTTATATACGATTAAGTAAATTGTGAAAACTCTGAAATACAGTCCACAGAAGTTATCGAAGTTAATTGCTATTTCATCTCAACGAAGAAGTCAACCAGTGACCCCAATAGGCACATTGGTTGACTATTAATTTCCTTGACTTTATTATATCATATTATTAGTTACATACATGTTTACTATAAGCTGTACTAAATTCAATTTTATACTTAGGGTATTTCCACCTACAGTATTTATACCCTTTTATACATTGTACATTATTGTCTTATAATAACTTCATTACATTTTTTTTTATAGAAGCACGACAAAGTGACTGCACTAAGCCTGATGTTAAGCATAGTACAATCCAAAAACATTGGCAACCAACGAGAGACAGATTATCCATCGCCGGTTGCCGCTGTCATGCCGGCCATAATGACGAAGGTCGCCCTGTACTGGATATGCACAGGCTGATCCCGAAACGCGACGCGCAGAAGCGAGTCACTATGACGGGCTTTTTCGCCATATGCATGGTGGTTGCGACCCAGTCGGGCTGTAAAACCCTACCACCCCGCTCTCGCCATTGCCTCGTTCGTTGATCAGCAGGGTGCACCACATGCAGGTGAGGTTGGCTTGGGTGTCTCAAGTCTTAAGATGTTATTCGACACCCCTTACACCCCAAAAAAGTTTCAAAGACAAAAACATTCAAGTTATTAACACCTTTATTTTAGAACTATTATGTATCATTTATTAATGGTGTAGCATGTGTTACTTTAATTTAACAAATGTTCGATATAAACCACTATCTATTTGTAGGAAATATAGAGAGTATCGTATTAAGAAGAATTAAACGTAAATGAAACAATACACCTTGTATTTCTTATTTACACAAAGTTATTAAATTGAAAAATAGTTCCAGTACTTTACAAACGAAATGTATTCAAGTTTAAGGTGTAGTGTTAGTATGTATGTATGTATGTATGTTATCGGTATGTTTTTCTTTGTATTTACATTCTTTAAACATGTTTCCACTTGTTTTAGGTGGAAGAGATAATTGTACTGACAATGACTCAGCATGTTGGCTATCTAAAAGGAAGCGATATGACACAGAAATTGAAATTCATGAAACTACCGAAGAGATAGATATGGCCAACACACATCACAACAAAAATCAAAAGCTATTGAAATAAAAGAAACATCTTTTGAATATTTAAAAAAAACTTGCATGAAGAATTAAATGATCAAAAAAAGGCTACTTTGGAGATGAATCATATTGAAGAAAAAAATAAATTAAAAATGGAATTTTTAACTTCTAAATATAAATTAGAATTAAAAATTTTAGAATTAAAAAAAGAATTACAAAAAAAAAGATTTGAAATAAAACACCGTCTTTACTTTATTCACCTTTTATTAATTAAATTGTGCAATTATTGATTGCCTAAAAGCTAAACCTTTGAGGAAGTAGTATTATGTACTCCTTTTTTTTTCGATTTGTCTAAGCGATTGACCCAGCAAGGTCTTAACAGCTTTACGGGACTACTAAGGCAAGCGCATAAGGCACTTATTAAGCTGATTTTATTTGCTCAAGGGTGCACGGCGATCGCTGCCAAAATTCAAATTTTTATAAAATAACATTGTGCGAACATACGACTGTCGCATATCGCCGTAATCGTCTCGACTTGGTCTTTTCGATTACTTAATGAGAATTACAAAATTATAGACCTCTGATAAAATAAAGTAAAAAACCGCGATTTTTCGAAATTTTACTAAATTTTCAAAAAGTTTTCATTAGACTCAGGAATTTTATATCACTTTTCAGGAACACCCGTTAGGGAGCACCACCCCCCGCTCGCCACATCAGTCGGAATAGCCGAGGGACGCTTCCGGGACCTGAAAAGTGAAAAACTTATTAAAATACAAATTATCAAAATTTTATAAAACTTGTCGAAATTTTCAAAATTTTCCGGCTGTATTCGATCGGGAGCACCATTCTTCACCCGCCGCACACGTCGGCATCGTCGAGGGAAGCTTCCAGGATCTGCAAAATAGATTTCTTTTTAATATACATTTTCCGATTTTTCAGAAAAACTAGTCAATATTTTCCGAGCATTTTCACCCTAGGCGGTCGTCCTTGATGTCCCGAAGGTGCATCCACACTTTAAATCATCGAAATCCATCGAAAAATTTGAAAAATTGCTCGCCTACCATACCCATTTCTCCTTTTGGTTAAGTGGATTCATGTACTACGGAAAATTATTTTTGAATTTTCGGGGTTTTTTTGGGGGCAACGTATAGTACGTACGCGTTATTAGCGACTAAAATACTAGGAGACTTATAACGCGGAGGTGTAGCTAAGAAATTAGAGATGATCAGTGATTTTAGAATAAGCACATTATAAGATTTCAAAGCCAGTCAAGTAAAAGGACATAGGGTAGTACACAACCCTTAGGAGTTGAGTACCGTGACATTTTTAGTTACAATAAGTAACATATAAGGACAAAACAGTTTCTTAGAAACTTAAATTTGAAAAAGTAATAAGTCGAGACTATTTATTGTCGACATATATGAGGGTTATATACATATAAAATAAATGATGTAAGGACGAATAAAATCTTACAGTTAGGATAATTATATACAAATTAAAACATATCTATAACTTTTACAAACTTAATTATAACTATACAAATATATACAACTTATACAAATTTATATTATAACTAATAATTATTATATACAATTCACACAAACAAATAAACTTTATAATGATCTCTACTGCCGAACAGACCAGTCCAAACAACATGAGTCAATCGATAAAAGCTTCCGCATTTATTAGTAAAAGCCCTGGAAAACTAACCACTAAAGATTTAGCCACAAAATTGTACCAAGATTTAAAAGCTCTGTTAAAACAATCAGGGAATCTGAGGGTGGCAATAAGAGAAGGCATAAATAAAAAATTGGACGAATTGTATGCAATGACACTAAACTTAATAGATAAAGAAAAAAACGCGAAAATAAAATTAATAAGAGAAGTACTGTTGGGGTCAAGGTCTCTTCCGGGTTCAATAAAACAGCAATAGAACTTCCTTCAATGGACTATATATTTTAGGAATACTTTTTACATTGTTGTAATCGTGTCTTGAGAGTCGGTGGTTTACACAGTTTTTTTGGTATACAAGTACACGATTACAGACTTACATCTAGTACATTATTTGCGTCCTAAGGACGCTTCCATTTACCATACACTTTTACAGTTTACATGAATCGACGATACATTTTACGTGGTGGTTCAGTATAATTTCCCTCAACTAATAATAATAATCGGTTTGGCGGTTAAATTCAAATTATTGTTACCGATAATTTTAATCGTTATATAAGGCTATTTACTTGAGTAATATACATAGGTTCACATTATTTACTATTTTCAAAACGTTATGACACAAGTTACCTTAATACAAACATTATATATCAACACATTCGGTTTTACCGTGAGATATTCTATGTACGAGACATTAAGCGACATAATACTCATTAACATTACATAGGATATTACGTAAATGACATAAGAACTTTTATTATTATATAATCGACGTAAGACTATTTAATATTCGAAACATAATCATTTTAATACACACAAACATACAAAACTTTACATGAGATATTATGACCTATCACATTCATAATACGTTGTTATATACTTTATTTTATTAAGCCTCGCAAGACTTATTTTATTTGAGAGACTTTTACGTCATAATACCTGCTCTACATAAGGTATTTTTATATATCCTACATTTTACATTATGATAAACATTACGAGGCTCAGCTGTCCGTAACAGCTACATAGGAAAGAAGAAAAACACTCAGAAAAATTCGCAATGTTGATACAAAATTTGGAGTGTGAAGAGGTCCCTAAAATAGAAATAGAAAAAGTAGTGGAGAAGTTAAGTAAAAAGATGAAAAAGGAGGAAGAAAGAAATAAACAGACAAACAACATTACACAGGATATAGGAGAAATGAAGATAACATTACAGGATATAAAAGCTAAATTAGGAAAATCAAATCAGCAAAATGTAAATAAAAATACCAAAAATCAAATCTCTCAGATATGTTAATAAATAAAAAATTGATTCACAAAGTTAAATACCAGAACCTCTTTACTCTCTAATTGTGTCATCGAAATCCGACATATAATAGATACAAGCGGCGAGATAGTTGAAAAACTTAGACTGGCAGTAGATGCGAAAAACACAGGGTTCTGCGTGGAAAAAATTAGAAAAGCCCGAGACCAGAAGGTGGTAATCGGGTTCAAAGACAGAGACCAAGATTGTAAATTTACAAAGAAAGTTATAGAGAAAGACACCAGCCTTCAAGTCGAAACTGCAAAAAATAAAGACCCTCTAGTTATAATTAAGGACGTCCTCACCGTTCATTCTGACGAGGAGGTTATAAAAATGATATGGGCACTAAACAAACAAATTTTAAATAACATCGCCGAAGAGGAAGATACGATACTGGTTAAATACCGACGCAAGGCACGAAACCCACACACCAACCATTTAGTGCTCTAGGTGTCGACGGGAGTATGGAGGAGACTGACTAAAATCGGTAAAGTATACATTGATCTCCAGCGGTTCAATGTAAATCAGTTTCCCCTAATCCAGTGCACGCGATGCCTGGCAGAAGGATGTGCGAGGAGCCGGAAGACATCTGCAGTCACTGCGGTGACAAACACTTAAGGAAAGACTGTTCGGCTTATAAAGATGGAAAGTCACCAAATTGCAAGAACTGTAGCACCGGTAAACTAAATAAAACCAACCACAATGCTTTCGACTTGGAATGCCCGGTGAAAAAGAAGTGGGCCTAGATAGCTAGGACCAGTGTGGCCTATTTTGCTAAGCTATTGTTAAAGCAGATAAATATAGAGTTTTCATAAATTATCAGTGCGCGCACCGGCGACAAAAAAAAAGTAAACGTGCGAAACAGTCGAACCATATGATAGAAAAAATATTTCAAAGATTGGATGAGTTACGGAAACAAATTGCTACAGCAAAGAATAACTGTCACGAGAATATATCCATCGATACCGGGGTTAGTGATGAACTGTACGAACAACACGAACTCGATTCTTGTAACGAAGTATATGTAAATAGAAAAGGTTATTTAATATTCTCTGAATGTTCAAATTGTATGTGATGATAAAATGAAGATTAGAGACATAGTTGCAAGCTGGAGAGGAAGCGTCCACGACTCCAAAATTTTTAATGAAAGTGAACTTAAAGAGAGATTTAAAAGAGGCGAGTTACGTGGCAGGCTTTTATGAGACACACTTAAGACCAGAAATACAGTAGAAAGATGTTTCAGTCTTTGGAAACAAAGGTTTAGGTGCCTTCTACGGAATATGCATACCAAATTAATTACAGGTAAAACAACAATTGTAGCTTTTGTTATTTTGCACAATATTGCGATTGGCATAAATAAGGATATAGATATTGTTCAGTATACCAATATTCACGAAAATAGGAGGCAAACTGCAAGAGATACAATTGGAGGGTCAATAATAAGAAATTTTGTCAATCAATATTTTTAATCATTATTTCTTGTAATAACAGTATATATTTTTTTTTTTTTTGATCACAATTACAAATATTTCAATTTGCAATTTTTTTAAGAAGTTAATTATGTTTTGTAACAGCTTCTTTCTTTAAAATTTTATTTTAGTTGGTTTTCCTCTTCCATTAATTCAACAAAGGATGTATAATATACATCCTTTGTTGAAATGAGTATTTTTATTAACAATGATCCCTCTACGATTATTTCTGAAAAAACATAAGTTACATATACTATAACATTAAGACAAAAAACCATACGAGACCATGAAAATAACTTTGATTAAATATTGTTAATTTTGATATTTAATTTGGTTATGTAGTTTTAACTTATGTTTTAATCCCATAATAACATTTCTCAGACAATATTTACTTATTTAACATTGTGATCACATGGTATATAGTGTTAAATCAATATATACTATTGGATTTTAGGCTGTAAATGAATGTAATAAACCCACAACTTATCAAAATAATGAGTTAAAGAAATTATATAATGTATATTAATGTATATATGACTATATTTGTTAATATTATTATCGTGAAACTGAATGTCATATGTGTAAAAGCATATTGAAGAAACACTTAAAGATGAGGATATAATGAAAACCTGTCACAAAGAAAAAGAATATAAATGTAACACAGCAAATATAAATCATAAAGATGAGTTAAAATTAGGTTCGCGTCGACGGCCTCCGCTTCGACTAATATCCAACATTTCTCTAAACACTAGTCTTATCTTTTTTGATAAAGACTTTTTCCCGATTTTTTTTACTGATATACTCGTCCTCTAGGCTAGTATGACACGGCACATACTCGTTGTTAATAAACTAACATAATCTAACCTAACCTACCTACCTAACCCTGGATCATGTTTGGACGGTGTTTCGTTCGCGGCAGCGGCGGCGTTCGCTCCTAATCACTGGAAAACGAGGCTTGGGATGCCAATCTCCATGTGCCAACTGAATTGGAGTCTTCCGGCGAATTGCGTTCTCCTCTTTTGAATCGTTTGTAAGTTTCATTTTGTGTTTGGACACAATAAAACAATCGTTATTAATATATAAGTACTTTTATTATTTCAAGTACAAAAATATTATTCCCTGTTAGGTACCGATGACAACATTTTAATGAAGCTGTCCGTTGTAGGTACCGATAACACACTTATTGGTTGGCCCCTTATAAATAAATTTAATAGCTGCACTCCAGATAATGAGATGTGTTTCTGGCCTTCATCTCATTGATCTAGT
>JACEII010000368.1:2776-13792 GCA_014332785.1 Antheraea mylitta | reverse complement strand
ATCGATTGTCGAGATTACACGTCAATCTACAACATATTTTAATTAATTTATTGATAGTTATTATATTTACATTAATTATACAAAATATAATTAATATATACAATATATATGTTTATTAATTAATTGATTTTCTTTTTGTTGTAGTTAGACGTAGTAGTGGTCATTCAGTTCCAGGCGGAAGTGCAAAGTAGCATCCACCTTAATATTCAATGATGGATTTCCGCAAAGTAACGCCTTCTTCAATCAAGCCATCACGCTAAGACCAATAGGAACCAAGAACTAATGGAGAACGTTTCAAAATCGAGGTGTTTTCTTTGCTTTTCAGAACTTCCTGTGTGTGTTAGCCAAAAGTAACTATTCAACGCGCATGAAGTTGTAGTCCAGTGGAGCTGTTAAGACCTTGCTGGGTAATAGCGTAGTCATATCGAAAAAAAAAGCGGACGAGGACATGGGCAGAAGCTAGTTTTTAATATGAAGAGCCGTGTATGTTTATTCCGTTTATATAGAAACTCGATTTTACAGCAGTAAGAGACTGTAGAACTTAGTAGTCGATATATATTCAACTTCATACTACAAGCTTGAGGACTCAAGAAAAAGGGTCGACATATGGACAGCCAAACCGATGGATAGAAGACAAGGGTGCCTTTTTTTTCTATTCGTACTGAACTCTAAAATACAATAGGGTACTATTATTATAAATAACAATCATGATTAATTTAATAATATGTTAAGATGCCATTCTCATGTAAAACTTTTTATATATTACTAGCGGGACCGGCGAACGTTTTCTTGCCCTGATAATAAAAAAACCTTGAGGAATTATAAACATAAACCTTCCACAGGAATTACTTTATCTACTGGTTTTCACCGCATGAAACTCCGTTCACTTGTTTTTTAGTTTATCGCAAACAAATAAGCAGACGTGGCAGAGGACTTTGTTTACATTATGTCATGATTAGCGGCCACGGCGAACGCTGTCCCGCCGTGATAATAAAAAAAGCCGTGACGAACTATCCACCTAAACCTTCCACATGAATCACTTTTATTATAGGATGGTAAAATTCACATGAAAATCCGTTTAGTACTTTTTGAGTTTATCACGGTCAGACAGACAGACGTGGCAGAGGACTTCATTTCATAATATATAATGACCTAAAGTCATTGTCAAATGTGCCATACACAGATTACATTTTTTACTGTAATGTATACAAGTCTATACATCTATACTAATATTATAAAGAGGTAAAGTTTGTGAGTTTGTGACGTTGTGATGTTGTGACGTTGTAGGGGGTAATCTCAGGAACTACTGGTCCGATTTGAAAAATTCTATCATTGTAATATAGCTCATTTATCGAGAATGGTTATACGCTGTATATAATCACGCTTAGAGCAATAGGAGCGGAGTAACAATGAGGAATATTTAAAAATCGGGGTGATTTTTCCTCTTGAGAGCTTTCGCTGCATATTATTTAGCCCAAATTAACTATGTCCACGCGAACGAAGTCGATGGCAGAGGCTAGTAACTTATACAGATAATACTTCTAAACAATATTTCTAAGCGCTTTTACTAATATACTTTAAATTAATATTTCTAAAAAGCAGTTCTACTGTTCATGTAGTTGAAAAGTTTTAGAACCTTTGACCTTTCAAACACCATTGACATTACACGCCGTCGCGCCCTGCATTTGATAGATGCGTATAATAATTCAGCTTTATACCATCGCTCCTGTATTAAATGGCCACTTCTGACCTCTCACTTCGATACAGTGGACGCTGGAACATGAAACAAAAACCTATTTACGTTAACATTAAATGAGTAACCAATTCTCAATTTTAATTATCTATACATAATTATAAAAAGTAAATTAAAAAAAAAGAATCAACCGACTTCAATATTAATCAAAAACCCATAAGGCACTAAAAAGCGGAAATGAATATGTAGGCTACCTAGAGATGCATTGGAAGTCGGTGCCTTTCTACCTATGTAGAGACCTCTGTGAGATTCACTTTAGTTGTAGGTAATGGTTTAATTACCACAGTCAATACGTAAGCGCCTTGCCTTCTGCAAATCCTCATAGGTGACCCCATCGGGTTCCAGTGAGCTGTTAAGCATACATCGGAGACAACGGGCCACCTCTACTGAAGTGAAGGAAAGACAAAGGTCATCATAGTCCGCAGTGCTAAGTGTTAATTGGGAAAGCATCATGCGAAGATCTTCTCCGGCATTCAACGTAAATCGTTGTAAAGTGTCCATTTACCTTCTCCGCCATAATATCACTGTGTTGTGGCAGTCTGCTAATTAATTAATGTACTGCTTTTCACCGATTTGACCGACATAGGATCTGGATGCGCAAGCCGTTTTGCATCCAAGTGCCACGATCGAGGGCGGTCGGTTGCTAAGCCCTCGTCCGCCAATAGCGTTAACCTCCACATTGTTTTTTTTCACGCTTTTACTACTGTTTAATCCTAAAAAAATCCAGAGCAAGTCGAGCTGTGTGATCCAGTTGTTTGTATGGGTGTGGGCTAATGACATAGCTCCCCATCTTGTCACTGCAATCGATATATAGTACATTTTATGTATTGTATAAATATTGGTTACAAAAGTATAGTCCAAGAAAGTATCGATCTATATACCCTTATATTATTCATAGATATACTAGGAATCTCTATAGTGCTTTACACTACAATGAAGAAGGAAGAGTCAATATATTGTAATAACTCATTAAGACAGTTTCTGTTTACAGGTGTTGTTTGCTTTGCTTTTTTTGAATTTTTGCATAAAGAACTCTTTTGTATGAAAATATTGGTGTGATTTAACAAAGCAATTTTAAAAGTATGAGTATTAGTAATATATTTTAATAACTTAAACAGCAAATTTATTAACACAACACTAAAAATAGGTACGAAATTAATAATGTAATTTGACGTCCCGAACGAAAATACTAATGACTTAGCTGTAGGTCGCCTTTTAAGGCCATGCAGTCGTTAGTAAATGGTCAACAGTACGATATTACTAAAAAGTTTCAATAGTCACATTATTGGGTTCAAGGTCTCTTCCGAGTTCAATAAAACAGCAGTAAACTTCAAACTTTAGTGGACTGTATATTTATAAGGAATACTTTTACATTCTTGTAATCGTGTTGTGAAGGCCGGTGTTTTACTTTTTTTTTTCTCGAACTGACTATGCTATTGACTTGCAAGGTCTTAACAGCTTCACCGAACTACTAAGGCGAGCGCTTAAGGCACTCAGCCGATTTTATTTTTGGCAACTGGCTCAAGGGTGCGCGCACACCTCGGCTTGGCTGTTGCCTGTTACATGCAAATCGCGTCCTATCTTAGCTAACCTAGCTAACTATTTATATATGTATGAGTTGTTTAGACGTATATGTGTACCAAGCATACACGCCTCAACAACTCCTCCATGTATTTTTTTCAGAAAATTAGAGTTTTTTAAGTTCGATAAGGGAAAATAATAAAACTCTTCCACTTTCATGTGTAAGCGTGTGGGCGTACACGTGTGTGGAGGTGATAGTGTAGTGTTGTAGCAGTGATATAGGTTTTTGTTTTACACTGTATCGCGCTAGCAGCGTACTCAAAGGCTCCCTGCCGAGGGATCGGACCTAGGCTTGAGTCGCTGCCGAGGGGGGCCTAATCTGGTGTGCGGGAGCAAAATTAACCCCCAGACCACGGCGACGTGATCTGTGGTTTCGCGGGCGTGGGCGTGAACACGCTCTGTTTTGAGAGACAGGCTGGTACTGATCGTTCGCTGCCGTAATTTCGTCGGGAGGATCGGTAAAAATATGTCGCGGACATCTTTTATAACGCACAGCGTTCGGCACGGGTTCGTAATCCACGGCGGACACCACTAACGGGCTGGGATGGTTCGCGGCTTTTTCAAAATAGCTAATCGTGAGTGATTTTACATACACCCAGATAGAGGGTGTTCGGGCATAAATTGGTTGGGGGTATGCAAAATTATTTTTTATTTTTGACACATAGTTTGTCAACGGAAAATCGGAGATGACTGGTCACTTGCGCTTGTACGGCGGCACTTGGTCGGAACCCGCGATTAAATTCGGATTCACTACATACACGGCGGTCCGGAATTGTGTTTTGTGATTTGTATACGAGTTACTTTGGATAACTGGTACTCTCACCATCGGCCACGGCGGCGGAGAAGACATATTATATCAGGTGAGTAAGCTTTTATCCCGATTATAAATAAATACTTCCGGCATACATTTTCAAGGGGTATCTGCCTCCAACCAATTTATATACAGTCCACTTCCTAGGCTAGATACTCCGAGCAGTGTGGGTGTGGTGGTTGCCATCCCAAAGGGCATCTCCAGGTCCCTGTGGAGATCCTCGTTCCGGACGTACCACGGGGCGCCGGTCGCCTTACGTAGGAAACGGTTCTGAAGTTATATTCTGACATATGTGCGAAAACGGGACAGCTATATGTTAGAACTAGACAGATGCAAGTTTTGTACAGTGTGAGCTTATGTCTGAGGGACATTTTGCTTTTGTGGCAAACTAACGGATGTAGGCGAGCCGTGACCATGGCGGCCTTGTTACGTACTCGCGTTGTGTGTTATCTAAATGAGAGCGGTCTGTCTAGCGTAACTCCGAGATATTTAATCTGCTTGGTCCACGGAATGTCGGTGTCGTACAAAGTGATAGGTTTGAGTTTACGCTCGTAATCGCGGTATTTAGAATCGAAAAGTATTGCGGCACTTTTGTCGGGGTTGACCTCTATACGCCATCGCAGAAATCAGTCGCCGAGTATGCTAAGGGCCTCTGCGACGCGTTTCCTAAGTCGTATCGGAAACCATCTGGAAGCGTAGATGACTGTATCGTCAGCATAACAACCTAGCTCTACTTCCGTGTGCCGAGGTAGATCACTGACGAACAGATTGTAAACTATCGGCGCGAGAATGGAGCCTTGTGGCTCACCTGAACGTATCGGGTGGGGTGATGACTGCTCACCTTCCACTCTATAGCGGAAAGTCCTGTTTGACAGATAATCACGAATTATGTGAACTAACCTATCCGGGATACGAGATTGACATAATTTATAGATGAGCCCTTCGTGCCAGACCTTGTCGAAGGCCTTGGCGATATCGAAAAAGGCAGCTATTGTGCGTTACGGGTTAGCTTTAACCGGTGTCGGGTTGCGATCGGGATCATCGTTGAACCTAGCTAGAATGTACTCCGTGAAGCGGTGCACTTGGTTTGTACAAGAGTGTGCCGCGCGAAAACCAAACTGCTCCCGCGGTAGCAGATTTAAGTCGGATATGGATGTCTAGAGACGGTTCAGAAGGAGCCGCTCGTATAGCTTACCTAGCGTATCTAATAAACTAATAGGGCGGTAGCTATCGGGAAGCGTAGCTTTTTTGCCGGGCTTGTGAATGCCTATCACTAAGGCCTTCTTCCAGGCGGCTGGATAATGGCCCTGGGACATGGCCGCATTGAAGATGCAGACTAGTAGAGTTACGATGTGATCAGGAAGGAGTCACAATACCTCATTCCTGATCCCATCGGGACCTGGGGCCTTCCTAACCTTTAAACGCTTGATGGCATCCGATACTTCGTCAAAAGTGATAGGGGTTAGTGTATCCCTGGCGGAGACGCGAGTGTACGCTCGACGGAAGCCTCGATCGAACCAATATGGGTAGGGTCACTGTTTGCTTTTTTTTTTTTATTGAAGCACGACAAAGTGACTGTACTATGCCTGATGTTAAGCATAGTACAATCCAAAAACATCGGCAACCACCGATAGACAGATTATCCATCGCCGGTCGCCGCTGTCATGCCGGCCATACTGACGAAAGTCACCCGGTACTGGATATGCACAGGCTGATCCCGAAACGCGACACGCAGAAGCGAGTCACTATGACGGGCTTTTTCGCCATGTACATGGTGGTTGCGACCCAGTCGGGCTGTAAAACCCTACCACCCCGCTATCGCCATTGCCTCGTTCGTTGATCAGCAGGGTGCACCACGTGCAGATGAGGTTAGCTTGGGTGTCTCAAGTCTTAAGATGTTACTCGACACTCCTTACGCCCCAAGGCTTGCTGTATTCGGTGAGCATTGTTTTTCTAGACTCGCGGCGAGACACTCCGCCTTATCTATACTGTCCAACGCGGGAGGCATCCCAGGGCCTCTCTCGAGAGGGGGCATCGGAATAATCTCGGCTGACTTGAATGTACGCGTGAGCTTCCAGAACGCCAGGTGGGACGGCCAGATGTCCTCCAGAAGACTGTCCCACCTGTCGGCCCGGATCTCAGAGATTCGATTCTTAACTAACTTCCACAGTGAACGTAAGCGATCGCGATTCTCTGCGGACGGGTAAGTGTCGTGAGCTCGGGTCGCGGCGTTCTTTTCCGTGTGTTTTACATTTTTTTTTTCTCGAACTGACTACGCTATTGGCTTTAATTCTTTGGCCTTTACAGCTTCACCGGACTACTAAGGCGAGCGCTTAAGGCACTCAGCCGATTTTATTTTGGTAACTAGCTCAAGGGTGCTCGGCACACCTCGGCTTGCCTGTTACCTAGAAAAACCCAATCTATCCTAGCTAAACTATGCTAAGCTAATACATGTATCCGTTTTTGGATCATACAATTAAAAATTGCATGATACAACAATACAACATGTAATTCGAAAAGAGATAAACTAAATCTACTCGATTCAGCTCGATAAGCGAAAAAAAGTAAACCCTTCCATCAGATGTGTAAGGTGCATGTCTGATTAACTATATATGTGTGAAATCGATGTGGTGTGTACTGTATCGTGATAGCAAAATCTTTGCGTCCACCCGGGTGGCCTCGAACAAAGACATTACCAAGAAAACGCGAACAAATAGTGTGCGGGCACAGAAACGATAGCTCTCTGCCCGTGACGCACGGGACAGGCTCGGAAAGGCCTGTCGAGAGTCGAGAGGCGAGGGGCGGGGGCGGGTAGACGCCGCAGGCGCCCTGGTATGCGAAATCTGCCTAGCGTATCGGGGCTGTCTTGAGCATGGGGCGCGGGGACAACCGCGATAATTCGAGGTATGACCCACGTCGCGGCACAAGACGCAACTCGGAGGATCGAGCGAGTCTTTGGTGCGCGAACACTCCGAAGTGGAGTGTTCGCCTAGCTAGGCACTTAACGCACCTGGGATTCAGGTGACAGTTAAGTGCGGAGTGTCCGTATTCCTGGCAGCTGTAACACTGCAAGGGTACGGACGTTTTACGCGGCGGCTCTACGGTGATGCCGGAGAGGCCGCAGAGGGTCGAGAGGTTGAAGACTTTTTTTGCCCTCGACGGAGCGCTCGAGGATGACGAGCACCATGTCGTAGGGCTCGCGATTACGCGCAGATCGCATACGGTGGACTTCTTTGACAGGGAACCCCTGTTCCCGGAGGTCTTCGTAGACATCGTCTGCGAGAATCTGGGCGGGGACTCTGCGTATTACTACGCGAAGCATGCGCTCTTCTTGGTGCGCATATGTGAAATACGCAATTTTCTTATCGCGCAGAAGGCACGTAAGTTTGCGATGAAGGTCTGAAGTGTTAACCTTTACCTGAATACCCGTTCGGGTACTCACGGCAGAGGCTAATGGGATCTCTGCCGCCTCCTTCAGGAGGTCAGAGATATCGAGCCAGGACGCCTTGTCCTGGATCGTGACGGGTGGAGGGTGACGGGGCTTCTTGCTCGAAGCTGCGGGACTCGCAGCTTTCGAGGGAGCCGGTACGGAGTGCGTGGGCGACGTCTTTGGCACTTTCGCGCCATCGACGTTGGATAATTTCGAAGGCTTAGGGTCTTCGGTGTTGGAGGAAGAGTTTTAACGCTACTTGCGCGGCTTGGACTTCCGGGAGAGTACGGTGAAGCCGTCGTTCCCGGCGGGGGGATCTTACTCCATATCGGAGCATTCCTCGTCCGAAGAACGAGAAGAGGTAGGGGCAGGGGGGTGCTCTCGCAGGACTGAAGGTCCTTCAAGAATGCCGCAAAAGAGTTCTTCTCTAAAACATCTTGCGCGGCAGAGATGATGGACGGGATTGGACCGCCCTTGAGGAACCCGGCCGCTTCGCTACAGAAGCGGTCGTATTCGGACATAAGCTCGGGACTTATCGTCGCGACGAACTTCCGAAAGCGCGCGAGTTCGCGCTCACCGGAAGTCGGATTGGCCATAGCGGGGCCTGAGGAGGGGTGCGGGGCGGAGGAAGACATGTGAAACCTCCCTGTCAGAGGGTCAGGGGGGCGCGCCTTTTTTAATTTAACGAACTTCGGAGTCCGGGCCAAAAGGAAACTGTGGGCGAAGTGCAATGCCTCACAGGGGACCTATAGTGCCTAGGGGGCGGCCCTAACACTTCTTTCTTCGACTGCGCGACGACACGGAGCTCGAACCACGGAGCGAAGCACGAAGCGCCGAACTCCAGGAACGCGAACCGGCGACACGCAGCACACGGAGAACACGCAGAACGCACTAAAAAGTGCGATTAGAATTGCACCGAAAAGTGCAGTTTGCTACGTTCTGACAAGAACGCCTGCAATCAAGTCCCAAGAAGGGAAACAAGACCGCAAAAACGCGACAAAACGTACGAAATACCGAACTTTAAATGTGAATACACGAACGCGTAAACACGCCGCGAACACTTGATCGAATAATCGAACGAAAACACGAACAAAAAATTCACATCGAAAGAACACTGCGCACGCGTCCGACCCGCACGGCGGCACGAATCGGAGTCTCGTGTTTTACATACATTTTTTTTGGTATATAAGTATACGATTACAGACTTACATCTAGTACATTATTTATGTCCTAAGGATGCCGCCATTTACTATACACATTTACACTTTACATGAATCGACGATACATTTTACGTGGTGGTTCAGTATAATTTCCTTCAAATAATAATAATAATCGGTTTGGCGGTTAAATTCAAATTATTGTTAACGATACTTTTAATAGTTACATAAGGCTATTTACCTGAGTAATATATATAAGAACACATTATTTACACTTTTCAAAACGTTATGACTCACACAAACATTATATATTAACACATAAGATTTTACCGTGAGATATTTAATGTACGAGACATTAAACGACATAATACTCATTAACACTACATAGAACATTATATAATCGACGTAAGAACTTTATTACTACATAAGACATTAAATTAAACGACGTACACGGGGAAAAAGGATTCGTTCACCCAAGATAATATAATTTCATATATGCACCATGAAATATTTTCTCATTGTAAGATAAAAAATATCTTACGAATTTAAAATAATATTAACTTGAAGTAAGCAAATACCCTCTATTCCAAAAAGCATATACTGTATCGTTTTAAGATATTATCTAATAGAACCAAGAATTATTTTTTTCTTAAATTAAAACATTTCGTATTCTTGGACTTTGGCTTTTGTCTTATACTAGCGCGAAGAAATTCTGTGTATTAACTCAAGAAAATGTAATTCTTAGTCCGATTATTTCTACTTTCGGTTTAAAGACAGAGTGCTTCAACTGATACAAAACGGTATTCGATCAAGGATCGCTGGTGTACGACCAAGGATAATTTCATTAATCGAAAATGTAGTACTATTGGTTTAAGAGAAAGTAACTTTAGAGGAAGACAAACACCTTTTTAGGCGACATGGTAGAAATTTCATGTAAGATTTTTGTTTTTAAAATCAAGAGTTTCTTTTTACGTATGAGTAAGTATTAGTTTGTGTTGATGTCATCGCTTACTTGCATTGAATAGTATAATGCATTGATGCAAACTATTTTTACTTTGTACAGAGACATCGATGATATTGATTTGAGACTGTATAATCTACGCAATAGGTATTTTTTCTTGTTATAATCTAATATTATCTTTTGAGGAAAGAAAATTATTTTAAATTAAGAAAACATATTATCAATCCAAATAATACAAATGTATTGAAGCAAGCTGATAATAAATTGACTCAAATACATTCACCGGTGGCACATTCAGGTATATACCCTGGAAAATATTACCAGGGTATTTAAGCTTTGCTATAATAACTGAAAAATAAAACCTACTTGGAAGTTTGTATTAGTTAATGCAAACAACCTTAGTAGGTTCTATATTTCAATCATTGTAGCAAAGATTTTAAATACACTGATAAGATATTCCAAGATATATCTGAATGTGCCATTGGTAAAAATATTTGAATCAAAGTTTATATATAAGGAAAATAAATTTAAATTACACATCACAAACTAAGCTATACAAGATAATTTACATACAAAAATAAAGTTAGTTGACATTACACATATTATCAGTTTGCTTATACATACATTGCACCTTTTAGTTAACTGTCAGCTGCAGAAGTAGGTATTATGTAAACTGCTTTTCACAGCGCTTCAGGGCGGACTATGTCCTAGATAAATATAATCAGAAGTGGCGCTTCTTAATCACAATGAATTAAACCAATACAGTGAAATAAACTATATATTTTTAATATTCCATTTATTTTTTCTTAAAGACAAACACCAAATTAACAATTCACACACATCAGTACTCTTCATCAGAAGTATGATAATACAGTGATTAACTTTTTTTTAACATAAGTCTCTATAGTCAGTACAATGATCTTCCTATATCAACAAACATCTGATAACAAAAATTAAATCAATAAATATTACACTTTTCTTGTTTACCTTTTACAGATCAAAAATTGAATTACAAGCTATTAGGTACATTTGCTTTATTAACCTATAAAGTATGTTTTACAAGTTTATATTCCATAGGTATTGATTAATCAGTCAAATGTAATTCACTCCCTGAAATATAATTCATATTTCTTTGTGTTAACTACAACATTACATTACATTTTAGGTATAGTATAGTAACTAAAACAATCATTTAAACATTTAATCTGAAACAATGAAAATGATCATTATAAGATTGTTACTCTGTTTTACATATAGAAATAGAAATTTGACTTGGTATCCTTTGGTAACAGAACTTGATCAATTTTATACAAGAACTCACAT
>JACEII010000367.1:10720-39292 GCA_014332785.1 Antheraea mylitta | reverse complement strand
TTTTATTAATTCCCGGGAATTTTAAAACTAATATTTAGATGGTTGTGAACGGACGAGGCGCTGTACGGTGGCTCCGATAGCCGGAAAGCGCGCTAGAGCTTTAATGAGTTGTACCCCGCGGGGGTTCTCTTCTACCAGGGCGTAGAAGGCGAGCACCTCCTGCATGTCGTGCTCTATAAGTAGTTGCTCCATCCAATCAAACTTCTCCTCGAGAGAAGAAGATGAAGGAGCCTGGGTCGCCTTAGGTGGCGGCGCCAGAGGCCTTGAAGAGGCCTGAGGCTGAGGTCTGGGAGCCCAGGGGGCCATAGGGGCCCGCCCGGGTTGGGCCGCGCGCGGCACAGAGGGTGGCGAACGTGGTGTAGGTGCGGGCACTACCGGGGCGCGGGAAGCGCCCGGCAGGCCCGGGAAGGCCTCCACGGACATGAGAGGTGGAGGCGGACGGCGGGCGGCGGGTGCAGACGCCCTGGGCGCCTGCCTCGCCTGACGAGGGCGTTGTGTGCGCGGCGCGCGGGGACATCCGCGATAGTTCGCGGGGTGACCCGCGTTACCGCAGAGCACACAACTGGGAGGGTCGGGGGTGCCAGGAGCGCGCTCGCACTCCTTTGTGGCGTGGTCACCCAGGCACTTGACGCACCTGGGGCGAAGATGACAATTCTTCGCGGAGTGGCCATAACTCTGGCAGTTATGGCACTGCGAAGGAATGTGGGTCTTGCGTGGGGGCTCAACGGTGATCCCGTTGAGGCCACAGACGGACGTGAGGGAGAAAATGGCCTTGCCCTCCTGCGACCGGTCGAGGATGACTAGCACCATGTTGTACGGGGCGCGAGTGGTTGGACGGTACATACGGTGTACCTCACGGACTGGGAGATTTTTCTCCTTAAGGGAGAGGGTGACTTCCTCGACCGAGATTTCGGCCGGGACGCGGCGAAGCACGACACGCAGGAGGCGCTCCTCTTCTAACGCGTATGTAAAATACGCGAGTTTCATCTCTGTGAGAAAACGGATCAACGCGCGGTGATCGTCCGACGTCCGACATTTAACACGAATGCCCGCCGGCGTGCTAAGGGCATTCGTGTAATTAATACTGAGAGCTTTAAGTCTATTGGAAATGAAAGTCCACTGGGACTTGTCCTGTATCGTAACAGGAGGCGGCGGACGCGGTTTCCTAACTGCGGAACCCGGAGTGAGCGAGACGGAACTATTGATCGGCTTACGCGGTATTTCCGCGGTCGTCGGTACACGCGCGCCACCTATATTGGCGACTTTTTTTGGGCCGACGGAACCCGAATCCGTCGGGCTGGCCGGACGACGTCTATTGTGTGAGACGGTGGTAAACCCGTCCTTGTCTATCGGCGCTGAAGGCGCAGGGATCGCGGACTCGGTCGCGGTAGGCTCAACGGATGCCGTCACGTCTAGCTCCATCTCGGAGCCGGCCTCCGAACTGGAGCTAGGAATCGCGGCCTCAAGTAGGCCTTTGTCTCGCGCGTCTAGAGGAGACTGCGGTGAGAGGGACGCAAAAGAGTTCGCGGTCGGAATATTAGATGTGAAATGGCACTCGGCGGCCTGCGATATAACATTATTATAAATGGAGTTTACAATCTCCTTATTGATCTCGGCGTCGCTCGCGAGGAGATTTTGGCGAAAATAGTCTACTAGAGCTAGCGGATCCATTGCGGTGGATCGAGGAGAGGGAGGGGCCGCGAACAACCTCCCTGCCTTAAGGGCAGGGGGGCACGCCAAACGAAAAACTAGAGAACTATCTTGAGTCCGGTCCAAGAGAGTTGTTTAAAACAAAATGAAGGCACAAAACATGTAAATGAGTGAGCGAGACAAGGGAACATATACTACGTAAATAACACACTATAAAATGAATAAGTAGCAGTTAAGTAGATAAATAAATAAATAGTTACATATATAAAGATAGAATTGATGGATAAATAATAGAAAAATAAATAGTAATAAGAAGATAACAGATAAATAATTAACTGTATAGGCAAGTGGTTAAACAAATAAATAGATAAATAAAGGCGTAAATATATAAGTAAGGGAATGTCTCACTCACTCAGGTAGATGTTGGACACGTGCGGCGCAGCTTTGTCGAATTTATAGCAAACACAAAGCACAACGAAACACAAAAAACAACGGGTCGTCACTAATCTGCGAGTACCGAAGTCGAAAACAAAAAAAAAAAATAACGGTCACTTTAGAAGCTCCGTGCGTACGTCCGAAGCGTGCGGCTACACAAATCGGATTCTTTTTCGAACAGACTACGCTATTGTCCTAATAAGGCCTCAACAGCCTCACAGGGCTATCAATATCTACCAATTATTAGTAGGATTCTTTTTTATAGCGCATAGGAGGCAAACTAAAAGATAAGTCATCTAATGTTATCCTCGCCGCCCATAGACACCAGTGACATTAAAGAAGACGTAAATGCGTTACCAGCCTGTCTTTCGGGGGGAGGGGGAGAGGAGAGAGGGAGGATATGGACCTCTGATTCAGACAAAGAAATAGATAAACATTGGTGAATTCACTACGCAAAGATCTAGGGACTAATGAATAGCTAGAAATGACTCTTCCTGTCAACCTCCTCGTTAAAACCAATTACAATACTCGCTAAATATGACTAAGAATGTTTTTTGTGTATTTATCGCGCCTAAATATTTCACACATTATACACATGATTTATTTTACAATTTCCATAAAAATTTTCTGTATGCACAGAACGACAAATACGGAAGTTGCACTATATTGCAAAGCCTACGATAATTAACAGAACTGGTCAAGCCGTGACGTTTGAAATATGTTAAAAGCGTTCAGTAACGTACAATATAGTTCTACTATTTAATTACAGAACAGCGGTAAATTTATTTTGTGAAATAATATACATAATACGTATATTACATTTTTTTTTTTCAATGGAAATATGTATATAAATACATTCTATCATACTTATTTAATTATTAATGCATTGTATTCGCAACGAACACATCCGTGGTAGCCTTGGAGTCCGTGACATTGCCGACAAGCTGCAGGAGAGTCGTCTACGCTGGTACGACCACATAAGTCGCAGGCCTCCAAACTACGTTGGAAATAGATGTCTCAACATCACCGTACAAGGACCAAGATCTCGCGGCAGGCCCAAAAAACGCTGGCTGGACGTGGTTAAGGCGGACATTAAGGAGAACAACCTCACACAACAGGATGCCGAAGACCGGGCAAGGTGGAGAAAGCTAAGCAGGAAAGCGGACCCTGGCACCAAGCCGGGAAATCGCTAAGAAAAAGAAGAAGAATATAAATATTATCTAATAATACAAAACATATTTGTTATTGTAATGTACAACAGTTATACCGAGTCACTGGTTATGTAGAGAAAATGAAAAGAAAATATTATCAGTACATTCTAGGGATAGAACACAAGGATTAGTTAAGTTCTAGGCAAGGAACTTCTTAAAACTATAATAAACTTAAACTTGAATAAAAAGAAAATACCAGCTGCCCAAAAAGATAGCTCACAAATATATATAATAACGATAGTTGATATTATGAGGACAAAAAGCTATTTCATAAATAAGAGTATTCATAAATAAATAAGTTCATTATATTTACTAATATTATAACGCTCATAGAATTGTTTTTTTTTGGTTTTGTTTGAATGAATTGTTGTTGTGTGTGTGTGTGTGTGTGTGTGTGTGTGAAAATGTTTGGTTTGAATTGGTTAAACCAGCTAAACTCTGAAGCTGTTGGATTTCAAAAATCTTTTTTTATTGTTATAGCTTAATTTTTGAAAAAGGTTATAGCTAAGTAACTCTTCGTTACGATCCTTAAAGTTGGAGAAGTTATCATACAAAGTGTACGCCAAAAAGTACGCAAGTAAGAATGATATTATAGTCCTGCTAGGTCGTGTGACAAGCCGTGGGTATCGAAAGCCGAGAGCGGGTTGATCGCTGGATGAGCCAGGCATTATGAAGAAGAACCGCACTGTAAAAGCCTATGTCAGCGAAGTCCAAACCATGTTTAGTTGCATAGTTGTTTCTCTTAGAACTCTCTTACAACGTCATAAATTCACAAACATTACCTCTTTATAATATTATATAGTGATATAGTATAGATTAAATAATAAAATTCGTTATCTATTAATACACACAATCAGAAATACTAGTCAATTATGCAATAAAAATAACTTATATTGTTACACCGCATAGGGTTTCTGCAGCTATAATACGGAACACTAAAAACGAAATATTTTGTTTTGTAGGTTATAAACATCCGTTACAATATACGGACACCATAATATTTACAGCTTATACTTAGACGGAAGCTCTAATAGGAATAAGCCTTTAAATCCGATACTAACGGGCAAGCTGAATGCTAACTACAGTAACTATAAAGGTAAACAATTTCCTTGTTGGGTTTATTATTTTTGTTAGTAGGCTCGTTGGTGAGAAAATTACAAACTTTAGTAAGATTATGAATTAGTTAGCTTCGTTCTCTGTTTCTCATCGTCTGACGTAGACTAATAAATAGTTTTTTTTTTATATGACAGGAGGCAAAAGAACTGGTGGATTACCTGATGTTAAGTGGTCATCACCGTCCATAGACACTTTTGCAAAACTAGTGGAGTCGCAAGTGCGTTGTCAGCCTGTGTTGGGACATGGGAGGGAGGGGTTAGAGGAAAGAGGAGATGAGGAAGGTGAGGAGAGGTGGGCTTCCGGCATTCTCACTGACCGAACGCACGCAACAATGCAAGCACTGTTACTTCATATCGGTTTTGTGTGACTGAGTGGTAGGTCCCCGGACGAGCCGACCCATTCATACTGAAGCCAGTAATAGCTTCAAGCAGTGGAAATAAAACCTTTTTCTAGCCGATGGTAATCGAGTTTAGATTACACACAATACCTATTTATGTCTAATAGAAAGAAGGATTATAGTTTATAACTAATAATGTATTCAATAAAATATATTTAAAATAATGTTAAGTTACATTTGAATATCATCTATACCATCATAATCAGTATTAGGGATTAATTGTACGAATTATGATCAAATATTCATAAAAAGTTATAAAATAAATCACCTGCTATATTATTGGGTATACAAAAATATCTAAAAATCTAGAAAACCACATTACGGTTTATCGACACGGTATATGTTTTATTAATAGTTATTTATTTTTATACAAGTGTATTTTTTAGAATTGTGTAAAGTTAAAGGAAAAACATTTATAAAGTAACTGACTAAAGTATGGTAGCTTAGACCATAAATTTATAGATTAAAGCAACCCATTCCCAGATTGCGATCTTAAGTCCACGGGACTCCGCTATCGATAATTGTATAGATAAACCGATATTTTTGAAAAACGTTCACGTACTTTACAAACCTGTTTACTTTGAACTTATACAATTAAACTTGAACAGTTATTAGGTTTACTGAGAAAATACGACTATATATATATATTATATTAAATAGTATTGTTATAGTTTTGTATAAAATGTAAAACAAATACGGTGTTATTACAAAAAGTTAAATACTTATTGAATACTTGCTTTAAACATATTTCATATTAAATGCCGTATATCCGCCATCTTGCTCTTTTGTGATGCTTTGGTTAGGTTAGGATAGACTACCGAAAAAGGATAACGCGAACTTGTCTCGGACGAGTGCGGTTCATTTAATGCGGAACCTTTTTAAAGCAAGTATTTAATACGTATTTAACTTTTTGTAATAAAACCGGTAAAGTTTACAATTTCCTGTGGCCATAATTTCCACGTCGTAAAAAAAGTTTTAATGCAGGCAAAAGAACGTAATATGACATAATATAAATTACCAAAACAAAACCTTACAATGAAATATTTATTAAAAATAAAATAAAAGTATACGGGGACTATAAAACGGTCTCGTTAAACAATCCAAGCGCATTCGTAAATTCGATTGCCATATTGAAATAAATTGCTTGTAATCTTATACCCAAACAGCCAGAAAACAACTGAATGAGCGATATCAAGTTACCCACGAGAAAGGAACGGCTTCACTCTTGATTCTTTTTTTTTACATTTTATCATACATTTTACCCACACAAATCCAAATGGATCGTCAGTTTTACAATGTCAGTAATAATTGTCTAATTCGTCGATTATTTTATGCTATAAATCAACTTTCTGTTGATATACGAAAACAATTTAGTTTTATGAGAGCAGTTACAGCTTTATAAAAATTATGATACACATCTTTGTAGAGGAACTTATAGAAGCCAATTACAGCTATTAGTTTCACTAATTACACAATTTTACAGCCACAATTCTATTTTATGAGTATTCGAATATTCTAGTATGTCATTAGAGAAATGAAATACATGGATCGTAAATAATGATGTCCTGTAATTTTGTACAATAAAAAAGTTGTAGCTTAAATCATTCTTAGTTATTTATTAGGTTAAATGGTAATCAAAGATATAATAAAAACAAATATGTAAAAAAAAGGCAGGAAAAGAGTTATATGATAATTCGTAACACTTTTCTTTTAAAAAAACTATACGTTTTTTAACCAACTTCGAAAAAGGGGGAGGTTATTATGTTCGATTGTATGTATTTTTTTAATGTATGTTAATCGATATCTCCTTTAATTGAAAACGATCTTAATGAGTCATCAGGCATCGACTTCCAATATATCTCTCTAGGTAGCGCAAATATTCATATTTTTATTTAATTTGGTTTATTTAACAATCAATGTATTTTTCGCTTTTCAGTGCCTTATATGTTTTTGATATTCAAGTCGGTATGTAATTTTTTTATTTTATAAATATATGTCAATAATTTAGATTCAGTATTGATATACGAGTAACTTACGGTTAAATGCATTAAATACTTGAAGAGAGTACACGTTGAGTATTTAAAGAAAAAATCCGGTAACTTTGAATAAGGTAAACCGTGGGCGTTCTGACAATGAGCACGTCACAGACTGCCCTTTGAGCTGTCAGCATCTTCAAGAAACCGGGGCAATTACATTGAAAGCCCTCCGCAATGCTATCTTTAAGAAAAATAATACTAACTTAGATCCGTTTGACGTAAGGAGCTTATTAGCACGCTCGCCGTCACGTCTTGTAGATTCTGTTTACTCATTTATATTCGCAATCTAAGTTGATATGCTTTAGACATTTGGTTTTATTTTTGAAGTTAATTGAAATTGATACGTCTTAGTAACATTGCAGAACTCTTAGTTTGTAACATCTTTTTTCTCACTGACTGACGCTGTTAGCCTAATGGACCTTTACAGCTAAAACCGGACATTTACGGCGTTATTACAAAAAAGTTAAACACGTGTTGAACGCTTGCTATAAAAAGGTTAAGTTTTAGATGGACCGCGCTCGCGGAATGTTTCGCCATCTTGCTTATCTGTTGTCTCGGTTTGGTTACATTAGGTTAGACTTGCCAAAAAAGGATAACGCGAACTTACCTCGGCCGAGCCCGGTGCATTTCGTATGAAACCTTTTTTAAACCAAGTATTTAACTTTTTTGTAATAATACCGTATAACTTTTTTTAAGGGAATGGAAATTGATATATTTTATTACCATTGCGGATTTTTTAAATTTTAATATAAATTATACGAAATTTGATGCTATGATGGCAAAGGTAGATGTTCAGATACCATGCCGATCGATGTCGATCCGAATTCTACAATGAGCCGCAGTTTTTGGTTGAGATAAATATCGTAATAAAGCCATAATATTGCTATAGGACATTTATTGATACTCTCCTGGCTTGGAAACATCTTCAAGTAGAAAATATATCACCAATCACATATAGATGTGGTCAGAAAGTTTCACTTGAAAGTTAACCTGCCAGGCTTAGCATGCCTATACACACTGTTATTTAATATGAGATAAGAGTTGTGGTCAAATGCTTTAGCTGTAAATACTATAGCAATTTTAAAGTTCAGTTTTATTTTAACTTTAGGTATAAAAAGTACCTGTTGAAAACCGAACCAGGGTTTTTATACCAGGTAATTTGCCATTAAAAAAACCAGGTAACAGATAATTTAACTAAATATTGCATTTCTAGTATATGGGTGACAATCAAGGGATTATTATATATTTTTAAACCATACCATTTTAATAATAGCAATTAACGAATTATATTATTCTTGAGACTTACATAAAACTATGTTAAGGATTTATTTGAAGCTCCTGTTGAAACTCCTAGGAAACGCTACGGTGTAAGTATATTAAAGAATCTCTCCAAGTGTTAATTACTGATGAATCAGTGAAGCCATCAAAACACGACTTGGCGCCTGTGATTGGTCAATCTAGAGTAGGAGGTATGACCAAAGCCGCTGTAAAACTATTATGATCTCAAATTACCTGTACGCCCAAACCACGGATCGTGTGACTAATCGGTATTAAAGGTGCTGTTATGTCTTAATTAAATTATTCTCATAATTCCGTGGTAATTCTGTTACCGTCGAAGAATTTTACAACGTTACAAATTTTGTACAATGGAGCAATTTGTGAGGCGAATGGGAGATCAACTACGTTAATTAAGACAGTTTCATATATACCATGCCTTAATAGACCGTTTTATAGTATATACCAACCATTAAAATGTATCTTTATAAGATTCGGAGAAATAAAAGAGTAAATGTAAAAAGGCTTTTGAGACTTAATGTGTTTAAATTGTATTCTTGTACAAACCATTCCCTAAATATGTGAAGTGAAAGGTCATTCTATCTATTCTATTATTATTCTTTCTCAGTACCCAATATCTACAATCTATTTATAGAGCTAACCTTGTAAATTATTTTAGTATAAAATTTTTCGAGCAAATGTTAAAGTTTCCATTACAAAGTTTATCAATATATCTTTTGTATAAATTTAATTTAACATTTATTTATTTTTTTTGGGTTTGTTTGTTATAAATTATTTAATGTATTTATTACATGATAAATAATTTTATGTTTTTTATGATTTGTAACAAAGTAGAACGTTATTGTTAGTGAAGATTCATAGTAAAACGACGGAACGGAGAGGATTTGTTGATAGTATATTGACTTTAAAATGTAGGGTGCGTAAGACACTAAATTATCAATATATTAGTAGAAGTTTGTATATAAGCATGCAGAGATAATAATGAAAGGCCTTAGAGGTAAACGTAAACAAGGAAATTCCAAGGAGCGTTAATATCTGTAAAACCAGATCTCAGTTGATAACATAAAGGAAGGAAATATGTTGATATCGGACAACGGAAAGAACATTATAAATGTAATTAATAGTGGGTATACACATTTGCAAGTTTAGTTCTTCTTCTTCTTCTATTTTATTTTTGACAACCAGTCTTCTAGTAGACTGTTACTGCCATTGTCAAGTGACTAACGATATTACAAGTTTCTTGATATAATTTTAATGAACTAACAAAAGGGTTGCCACTTTCATTTTACAAGCCACGTTAGAACTCTCCTGGGAGTTTTTGTGGCAAGTCAGAATGCATGCTCCGTGGTATTATTTCCGATCCACTTCACTTGTGCACAATAAACAAACTATATTACGTAAAGCACCACCAACATTACACAATAAAATACACTACATGGCATTCCAAGATCCCACCAAAAACTGCAGCAAGTGTAGTTGTTTAACCAAGTACGTCATTGACGACTCAACATTGATTGTTCTTGTATAACTTGTAATATTATGTGCGTCCAAGCTTTAGCTAATATATAATATATACGTGGTAATGGTACCAGAAGCTTTATGGCCAAAAAAATTGCGAATAAGCCGGAATTTTCGGTGAAAAAAATACCATAAACCATAGAATAGTGGTAGGGCTTCTCCTATGTAACTACAGATCTCAAGTAGTAAACTGTTGTCAAACTCGTAAATGTGTCCGGGAAGCTGTACTTGTGAGCCAGATTGCCTCTAAGTTTAGCGTGTATATCATCTTGAGACATACATCATCTTTTATTATCACATGAGTTTGTTATAACACTTAGTATATTACTATGTGTAACTCATAAAGTAAATATATATATTCGGATTCACGTCAATCGATACAACCAAATAATCATCATTCTATCAAAAACGTAAAATATTTTTTTTTTTTTATGTTTTAGTTAGACGTTTTAGAGTTGACTCTATGTCCTTGTGTATTAAGATTACATTTTCTATAATTCATGACAATGTATAGTTTTGCGAGCTCAACCACGTGAATAGCCGAGGGAAATAAGGATGCTTTCGACCGTTAAATTTACGACTTGTCCCAAGAAAAGCTTCTTCTCCTACCCGTACCCTCTTTTTATAATTTATTTGGTTTGTTACGAGCGCACATCCCCTCGTCGCTCTCATGAAAATGTATGTTCTTGTAGGTGTGTGTGTGTATATTCAAAAATTTACAACTCATTTTCAAACGGTTGTCAAATTCTCTGTTTATGTCTTATTTTCTGTCCTTTGGGTTGACTACATTCTAAAATATCTCGCTGCATCAAAAGACTGCAAGAAATGTTATAACATACATAGATGTACATACGTATTACATCGTGGCAGCGTCCAATCTTTTCGGATGGGGACTCTGCTCACAATGTGTAAAATTTATGGAAATTGTATTTCCACATTATGACCGATATGAGGGTGAAATTAAAGTTCACAGGAGCTTTTCTTTTGAAAAACTTAGCTATATCTTTTTTAATATCTTGGTTTGGAAATATATTTTAATGCATGACCGAAGTCTCATCATTACATAGTAGTTGTTATACCTTCATCTCACAAATATCTTTATTTTTATTAATCCTTTACAATATAGTACCTGGACGACCGATCCTAGCTCGTTCTTTAAAAACATTTTTAGGTTAAACTGTTAGGTTTGCTTCACAAAATTAGCATTTTTTACCAAAAAAAAAAATAAACAAAGATATATCTCTTTTGCTGTCACTCAGATTCAAACTAGGGTTAGTCGGATTTTCGAAGCAGCCGATTTCCATTTGAGCTATTTTTGTTTTGACAGCGGCGGCGAAATATAACTTTCTATTCTAGCTATATTTCTTCATTGCCTGAAAACTCAGTTAGAAAGTTTTCTATGAATGAAATCTAACTAGATCGATTTATCGTCTCCGAAACTACCTACATACTAAGCTTCACGGAGATCGCTGACCGTTTCCGAGATCCTGAATATATAACAATAGTAATATAAAAATATCCAAGAATTACTCGTTTAAAGATATTAGATAGATTAGCCTTAGCTTTAGCTTAGGTTGCCTACTTGAAAGTGCTTGTAAGATGAAACCTTTATAGAATAATAATTGTAAAATATCTTTAAAAAAGGAGAAATTTATCGAAATAAACAAATAAACTCAATTGATAAAGAAATCCATTTTTTTAATATGTCACTATCACTACATATTATAAAACAAAGTCTTCTGCTACGTCTGTCTGTCTGTCTGTTCGCGATAAACTGAAAAACTACTGAATGGATTTTCACTAGTTCATAAACCGGTTCATAGGAAAGTTTTGGTATACAATTTTTCAAGGATCTTGTTTTATTATGAAGGTGGAACAACGTCTGCCAGGCTCGTTAGTATCTTTTAGATTTGAGGTATCAGGCTTGTTAAAAGTATTTTAGAGTACGCAAGTCCGTGAAACATGATATGTACATAATCCGTATAAATAGAAAAGGTAATTCCTAAATAATGTAATCTAATTTGTAATACTTACTAATATTATAAATATGTGAAAGTGACTTTGTTTGTTACGTTTCCACGCCGTAATTAGCAAAATGATCAACATGAAAATTTGCAATCACTTTGTCAGAGGTAAGGACAAGGCACTTTGTCAGAGGTAAGAGGTAAGGAAAAGGACCTAGATACCTATGACATTTTCATTGACAAAAATCGTATTGTTCCTGACGAGTATGATAAACTTACATTACCGAGAGCGGCACCTCTAGCTAGAGCTAGTATATAAGTAAGCAAAAACTTTTCCTGCTACCTAAATGTAGAAAACTATATTGTATTTTAAAAAATTACATACTTCATAATAGATGTAAAACATATAATTAACTGTTGACCTTCTTTTATACTACATCAACACCGAACGAAGCTATTTAATAAATACGCACTTAAGTTTAAGTATCCAAATATAATAAGTAAAATTTGAGTTAATTCATCTATATCCTATTCAGTTCATTCGTGTATCTCGTTTTTTCTCTGTGTATATGTTGATATACAGTATATAAGTGTATATTGATACACAACCAATGACGAACAATTTTACATTTCTAGATTAACATATTACATGTCTACATATAATGAGTGTATTTTTTTTAATTTTGTTGGTTTCGTTTAGTGATCATTTGGATGGAATTGGCAATATAAAGGGAGAAAAGGGTGATCGCAATTTGATACGATTCACTACTCACCCCTTTGACGTGTTGCATGAGCATAATATAAAAGTCACCAAGATTTGTCATTTTAGATATAAGTTAAAGAGTCCTGGAAGTTTCAGAGTTATCAGTAGATTATCGAACGATTTCATAGCAGACTCCTTCCCCATCAAACGCAGAAGATCGAATGGACATTACGAAGATTATCACAAGGCATTATGTGCCCTAATCTGTTCGTGCTAAACATGGGCATTCTTGAAGCCATTGTTCAAACTTTGCACAGATGTGTTATCACTGAGGTAGGTGTCAATAATCTTAAAGCGATTGAAGTACTGCTCACAATACCATTGTCCAGTTAATATTTGTGTGTCATATCGAATGAAAGTCCAATAGACGTACGTAATGTTGTAATATTTTGGTAGACGTATAATAGTGTATCTACCCTAAGAAGAGTTTTCATAACCATATAAGGAGCATATTAGGTATTCTTAAAAGGTAAGGTAGTAGTAAGTAGTAGTAGTAGTAAAAGGTAAGAATAATATTATAATTTCGCTGAAACACAACATTTTAATAGACACTAAAAATGAAATAAAAAGTAAAACTGAAATTGGAGTCCATTATGTAAATAAATAAATAAATAACTCTCGCAACGGTGTTGCAGTCTCTTTTAAAGTTATAACAGGATCATAAACACAAAGGTCCTTGGGGTTAAGACTCTGTGGTGATAAAAGAGAAACTTCATTAAAGTTGGCCAAAGATACCGGCCAAGTAATTCTGGTTTCGCTTCAAGCTACCGGCGACTAGAGCGTGAGTTACGTGTCTTGTATAAAATTCTCAAGGATTAATTTATTATAAACTAGTCTGGACCGAATAATTACTTTTAAACGACATGCCTTTTGTCCAGACACGAGCAGTATTTGTATTGAAATTATTATTTTAAATATAACATACTCATAAATCAGTCCTTTGTGGTTTTTATTATAACCATAAATTACTACCTAATCCCGTCCAGTTGGTACATTAAAGAAAATGGCAAAAGTTCAATCGAATTAAACAAATAATAGTCTACAACCATTTGATAATTAAGCCTCAAAGGGTTTGTATTTTCATTATTTATATAAATACTAATAAGTCTAGACTTGTTCAATTTCTTAGAAACATAAATTATTGTAAACCTTCGAACATCAAATTAATTTCACCAATTTAGGTCACTAAAGTCGTTTACAATGTTGTCAATATCGCAAGACTAATTTTTATTAACCTTATAATTTTCATTAACTAGCCTCTGCTCGCGACTTCGTTCGCGTGGAATAGTAACTATGGGCTAACGCTAACACAAAGCAGAAGCTCTCAAGGAAAATAAAACCCTATTTTGAAACATTCTTCGTTAGTGATCCGCTCCTATTAGCCTTAGCGCGATGATATATAGCCTATAACCATTTTCGATAAATGAGCTATATAACACTTAAAGAATTTTTCAAATCAGACTAGTAATTCCTTAAATTAGTTTCACATAGCTTTATTTGATGTTAGATTTTATCATAAATTGTAATTTTATAGATTTATCTGTAACAATAACCATTAACTGAGCGTAATTATATTGTTTCATTAATCACTCGTCTATAACTATTATAGAACGACCAGCATCGTAATATACAAGCTAAGCAATTATCTTCGCAAACATTTATTAATGTGTTTTAGTACAGACCTGGTTAATCTTTTTGGCCGCTCTGAATATAGACATAAGTTCGAACTTACGCGTAATATGATCATGAGCTTAGTACAAAATAAAGTTGAAATATTATTATAGGAATCAAAAATTAGCACTTTTTATCATTAAGGTGTCTCGATATGTATATAATATACTTATAACGTATTTGTATGCTTACATTATATCTAAATATTTAAAATTTAAATAAATCTAAATTTGTGTTCTGCGCAACAACGTTCAGAGCGGTCAGAAAGTTTGGCGAGGACTGTATTTGATGGTTTATACATACCGATTTTTCTGAAGATCGGCATAATGTTACAAAAGTAAAATAGATAGCAGAAAAATCTTCTCTATGAAAAAATTATCATGACGAACGGTCAAACTAATTTTATGAATACATGCTAACATCCATTTATTATATATACCTATATATTTAGTAACTTATGACTTTCACCTTGGTATTTACAGTTGATTAGCGACTATTGTTGGTTATTCGTTTCTCAGAGAATTACATTGTTCTCGGAACTATCTGAGCTAATAAAGAAATAAGATAAAGTCACTCATTCATATTTCTCTTCAATATAAATAAAAATAAATTACTGAATGTATGTAATTACATCAGAACAAGTTTGTATGAAAGAAAATATTTGATAAATCATACGGCAATGAAAAAAAATTGAGTTATAATTATTGACGCACAAAAGCCCAAGATGCAGTCTCGAATAAATATAGCACTCAAAATCAGCCGCAAAAACCCCCAAATATACGTACGTATGCGATAAACTTATGATTTTGCAAATTCAACCTTACTTAAATGGATTAAAGTAGTTTTTACAAGGACGCAAGCGACGCGAGTCTATTTGAAGTGAGTGCATAATCCAAAATTATGCACTTCTTTTTTGTGCCGGCTGTGAGACGTTAGGTGTGCATCTTGGGTTTTTTATTTGTATACAATATAAAATCTCCATAAAAAAGTGAGTAAGACATAACACATTAGGGAGATCTTCAAAACTATTGACAGAATTGACTGATTAACTTTCAGGTGCTATTTTATTTCACTACAATACAATTCCACCAGATTAGGCCTCCCTTGGCAGCGGATCGACGTGGAGCCCTTGGGTGCACTGCTCGCGCGATACAGTGACGCATAATCTTACAACACTGCGACAACATTACACATATCACCTTCAGACACGTGCACGCGTACACGTTTACACATGAAAGTGGAAGGGTTTTATTTTTTTCCCTTATCAAACTGAAAAATTAACCGATACGAAATATATGAGTTGTTGAGGTATGTATGCTTGGTACTCAATATGTTTCAACAACTCATATATGTATGAATAGTTAGATTAGGTTAAGCTCAGATTTTTTTTTAGTCTTACGCTTGTATTTGTCCCCCTTTGTGGCAGTTCGGTCCGTCGTCGTTTTCACTGATTCTCCCGGCAGCTATATCCGCCATATGTGGAGATCCGTGCTCGTTTGTTGGTCCGTCTTGTCTTGTCTCTGTCTGTGTGTTGGTCGGTTGGTCTTGGGTTGGTTTGTCTCGGGTTGTTCGGTCTGTGGTTATTTGGTCTTGGGTCGGCTGGTCCTGCTTGTGTCTGTGTCGTCTTTGTTTCTCTCGTGTTGTCTTTGTCTGATTTGTGTTGGTCGGTCGGTCTTGGGTCGTTCGGTCTGTCGTCAATTGGTCTCTGGTCGGCTTGTCCTGCTCGTGTCTGTATTTTTTTTGTGTTTGTGTCTAGTGTCTGGTACCGCTAAGTTGTACCTTGTCCTTAGTGTCTGGTGGTACCGGTAAGTTGTACCTTGCCTTTGGTGTCTGGTACCGCTAAGTTGTACCATCTTCTTGTTTCTTTTGTGCTTGTCCTTGTCTGGTACCACCAAGTTGTACCTTCTTCTTGGTGTTGCTGCTGTGAAAACTGCTGCAACTCACAGTTGTGGAGTAATTTCCCGATAGTGGGTGGAGGCGCTCACTACCATAATGGGAACCCGTGAAGAGAAGCACGAGCCACGGCCGCTTCTTTCCGGGGAAGCACAAGGGTGCAAGCTACCCTTGGGTCGTAGGTTACCCGCTCACCATCATGCGGGTGACCCGAGAGCGTGACCAGGGCGCTGAGAATGCTCGCGCGATCCAAACCCTGGTTCACACTGTCGCGCCTCGCGGCCCGTGGGCTTTTTAGCCGGTAGGAGTCTCGGCATCACCATCCAGCTGTTGCTCCAGTCCCCAACGACAGCTGGACGGGTATCCTATGCAGGATTTTCCCCACGCTCAGATAAGTCGCGAATTGCACGTATCAGGAAACAGCCCAAGCCGACAAGTGCCGTGCTGCATTAGGCTAGTTGTCAAATAAAATCGGTTGAGTGCCTTATGCGCTCGCCTTAATAGTGCGGTGAAGCTGTTAAGGCCTTGCAAGGTCAATAGCGTAGTCAAATTGAGAAAAAAAATCAATACAATTACAATACGACTAGTATTGTGAAGGCAAGATTTGGTCTCATTTTCTTAGTTAGAATACTCTTGTGAAGTAAGAGCGTAAAGCTAGTTGAATGTAATTATAATGTAGCATATATATATTATATGTACATAATATGACCTCGCTTAAAGTAACGTTACAGAATAAACATCCACAAAAGTTTTAATCAAAGTACCGACGGAATCGCATCAATTCCTTTGAGACCAAAAACTTTTACAACAAAATATAACAAAAACCGAGTAAATATATTACGCGCCGACTTACACAAGTTTCGTTTTAGTTTTTATTAGAGTTGTACTATTTTTCTTTTTATGGATTTTATTTATACCGCGCGCTGTTCTAATTAATCGAATCATTATTTATCAAAACGTTTGGTTCTGAGTTTCCTTATATATTCATTACTAATACATGTATTTACTAAGTTAGTAGGTTCATCCATCGAGCCGTGAACATTTTTTTTCTCGAACTGACTACGCTATTGACCCAGCAAAGTCTTAACAGCTTCACCGGACAAAACCGTGAACGCTCCGGCGCGGGACATTGTGGATTATAAAAATACCTATATAAATACATATATAACCTAAGGTTGGCGGTAAAGAACCATAATAAAACCGCCATAAAAGCAATAACATCATTACAAAATCTACTCTAAAATAGTAAATAGTTAATTTAAATAAAAAGTTAAGATAAGTAAAAATTAAACGAAATTAATAAAAACACCCAATAGTTACTCACAGATACGATTTTTCACGCACACAATAATAAAAAAAAAAGCGAAAACATAAAAAGGTGTGGACCAAAAGTCTGCAGAAGAAAAAAAAATGTGTTTAATGAATTTCTATATTTTCTAAATATGCTCTTTCGTTTTATTTTTTTTTTTCGAAATGACTACGCTATTGACCCAGCAAGGTCTTAACAGCTTCACCGGACTACTAAGGCGAGCGCTTAGGGCACTCAGCCGATTTCATCTTGGCAACCATCTCAAGGGTGCACGGCACACCTCGGCTTGGCTGTTGCCTGTTGCATTCAAAATCGCGATCTATCTTAGTTAACCTAGTTAACTATTCATATATGTATGAGTTGTTGAAACGTATATGTGTACCAAGCACACGCGCCTCAACAACTCCTCCATATATTTATTATCGGAAAATTGAGAGTTTTTCAGTTCGACAAGGGAAAAAAAGTAAACCCTTCCACTTTCATGTGTAAGCTATGTGGTATATGCACGTATGTGGGGGTGATCGTGTAGTGCTGTAGCAGTGATATATATTTGTGTGTCACCGTATCGCGCAAGCAACGCACTCAAGAGCTCCCTACCGAGGGATCGAACCTAGGCTTGCGCCGTTGCCGTGGGAGGCCTAATCGGGTAACTGCTCTTTAGTATTTGTAATTATTTGGTAAGTTAAGTATACAAATATATAATCACTGTATAGTATATTGTCACTGTGCCTTAAAAAAGCAATAAATTGTTTTGTAATGTGTTGTTTCAGGAACAATAGAAAAGTCAGTTTACGTACATATAAACCTGCTTAAATGCAAACAAAGTGTTATATATAATTCGTTGTTTAGTACCAAATATGTTGAAAGATATTTTTGTCTCTAATACTTCTTCTAGCTGCGAGTTAATATTTGTGTTAAATTATGTTATTAAATAATTTCGGTTAAAAATTCTTATTGGGTTTTACAGGCGCAGTGATAATAAACACCACCAAGTTATATTAAGCATTGGCATAAAAATTGCGTTTAGCGCAAACAAAGTAGTGTTCTCAACTGCAGCTATTGCAATATATGGATAAAATAGCTGCATCTTGACGGTTTGCTGAACATTAAAAATGGCAGGGGCTTAAGCGAATCCAAAAAATAATACGGACACATCTGTCAAAAATTCTGCATTGAATGCTCATTGTTCTATGCTGATACATTGAGTATTTTTGATGTGATTGACCCTCAGAACTGTATTTTCATAATATATATGTAGATTACAATTTGTAAACTCTAGGATGAAAGCTAGTTTTTACTTCAAAAATACGCCGTTATTGTGGCTTATCACATAAAAGTTTAATAACAAAATACAGTTATTTTTTACGTTTAATCAAATGATAAACACGAATAATGTTTCTATTTTTCTCTTGAACGGTAAAAATCTCATTTTATTTTTAAAATAATGTAGAAAACTAGTTAAATAAGGAAATATGTCTGTGTTCCTCCTTTGTCAAGTCTAACATTTTCATTTTCTCGACAGAGTACATTTTATTTACAGAGTAAGTTGATAATAATCTAGACATTGAGATTGCATTTTATGTTTTTGCTTTTCAGTTTTTCCTTTTTATAATTATTTTAAAGGATTTATTTTCTGTTTTCACCATTTTTGATTTAATGCATCTTTGTTGACGCGCTAATCATTTTAATAAATAAAAAATGAAGTATTTTTTTACAATAAGTGCTTATATGGTAAATTTTGTTTATCGATTGTATTTTTTTGGATCGCGGATATGATTTTCATAAAATACTATAATTATAATCACTAAAACAAAGGCAATAAAACTTACTGTTGAAGTTATTAACTTTTTTTTGTAGTACATATAAATATAGTACGGATATTCGTTACCTAATATTAAATCCTATTCCTAACTAATATTGTAAATATAAAATGAGTTTTTTTAATTATTCAACCGTTGATCGTGAATTATTTTATCCAAGGTTTCAGGAATACAGAAAAGTGCATAGGGTAGCTTTTTTTATTTTAACCATAAAGCATATTATATTCTCGAGGAATAGGTTAGATTTAGACTATCATAGACGAAGCTATGGGAAAAAGCTAGCAAATGTATAAATATAATACATAATTCTAAAATTTTATGATTCTAATATTTATATAAGAAATCATTCAGAGAAACAAATAACGTAACGAGCTAAAGAAAAATAAAATATCATGTTTATGAACCGAGTTAAAAGTATAAAAAGCCAAATTTCAATTTTTTATTTATGAAGTTTTAAATTAAGTCTTTAAGTATTTAAGTCAAGTTTAAGTTTAAGTAAAGAAAGTATTTAAGTCTTAAATTACATACAAAATTTGTTACAATAAATATAATTCTTTGATTTTCTAATTTGTAGGGATGCTGAAATTAGGATAAGTATGTACATGTATTTTATTCTGATATTTTAACGACACATTCGTGATGATTACCATCTTGATTGTTTCATTATAAAACATAGTATTCCACAAAACAATTACGTTACCTAATTTGTGAAGCTTTTATTTTATAGGTTCTTTTCAACGTTTGGCCACAACTTCAACTAATGTTATATGATGATGCGGTCTTAGGTGGTTAACACGCTAAAACTAGAGCGAGACTGGGTCTAAATTGCAACGTGTTGCAGTACACCCATATGTGTAGGTGCCATAATTTTAACTTGAGGTTGTTAGCTAGTCAAGCGTACAAAAAAAACTACCACAATGCTACTACTAGGTTTTTGGGTTAGTCGCTTACAGCATTCTAAGAGATGATAGTACATGGACACATTTAACATATCAAAATAATAATATCAAAATAAATACTAATAAACAACAAAGAGACTCTTTGTTAAAATTTGTTCCAAGACTTTCAGAAGTATAGACACTTTTTTTTTTTTTTCTCGAACTGACTACGCTATTGACCTGGCAAGGTCTTTACAGCTTCACCGGACTACTAAGGCGAGCGCTTAAGGCACTCAGCCGATTTTATTTTTGGTAACTAGCTCAAGGGTGCACGGCACACCTCGGCTTGGCCGTTACCTCGAAAAACCCGATCTGACCTAGCTAAACTAAGCTAAACTATACATGTATCCATTTTTGGATCATGCAATTAGAATTGCATGATACAAAAACACAACATGTAATTCGAAAGGAGGTAAACTAAATCTATTCGATTCAGTTCGATAAGGGAAAAAAAGTTAACAAAAACAACCCTTCCACAGATGTGTGAGGTGCGTGTCTGAGTAACTGTGTATGTGTAAGATCGATGTGGGTGTGTACTGTATCGCGAGACAATATCTTTGTGGTTACCCGGGTAGCCACGGACAAAAATACTGCCAGGATTACGCGAACAAACAATGTGCGGGTAAGAAAACGAGAGCTCTCTGCCTGTGACGCACGAGACAGAGATTCGCGATGTGGCCGCCCACAGAAAATTTAAAGAGAGATCGAATTTACAGTTTAAACGAACGACGCCGGCGTCGGGATCTAAAAATAGACAAGTGATATTATTATTTGACGATTTTAGGGGAAGAGAGACGTAAACATACGAGTTTACTCTTTCTTATTTTGAAAATTATTATTTTTTCGCGACGGCGGCACGGGCCAACCGCTGTATCGTTGCCGCAATGGCGGAAAACTTCGCGATCGCGCAAATGGGGCCCTGTTTGGGGTCGTCCGCGACCTCATCGTAGGCTGAGATCTCGGCGATCTCATGAAAAACTAAGAACTGGGCGGACCAGTCCATGCCTGAGAGAGAGACAGCGGGGTCGGCCTGTGAAGGCTTCGCCGCCTGGAGTCTAGGATCGACTCGTGCTGCGATCTGCGGCGACCACGGGGCCTGAGGGGCCCGCGCGGGGAGAGGGACTGCGTTAGGCGCAGGAACGGACGCTGCCGGAGCGCGTGACGCGCGCGGCAGACTCGGAAATGCCTGTCGAGAGTCGAGAGGCGGGGGGCGGGGGCGGGTAGACGCCGCAGGCGCCCTGGAGGGCGAAACCTGCCTAGCGTATCTAGGCTGTCTTGTACGCGGGGCGCGGGGACAACCGCGATAATTCACGGTATGACCCACGCCGCGGCACAAGACGCAATTCGGAGGATCGGGCGAGTCTTTAGTGCGCGAACACTTTGAAGTGGAGTGCTCGCCTAGGCACTTAACGCACCTGGGCTTCAGGTAGCAGTTAAGTGCGGAGTGTCCGTATTCCTGGCAGTTGTGACACTGCGAGGGTACGGACGTCTTACGCGGCGGCTCAACGGTGACGCCGGAGAGGCCGCAGAGGGTCGAGAGATTGAAGATCTTTTTGCCCTCGACATTGCGCTCGAGAATAACGAGCACCATGTCGTAGGGCATGCGATTGCTCGCAGATCGCATCCGGTGGACTTCTCGGACTGGGAACTTCTGTTCCCTGAGGTCTTCGTGGATATCATCCACGAGAATCTGGGCTGGGTCTCTGCGTATTACTACGCGTAACATGCGCTCTTCTTCGAGCGCATATGTGAAATACGCGATTTTCTTAGCGCGCAGAAGGCGCGTAAGATCGCGATGGGCGTCGGAGGTGTTCACCTTTACCTGAATACCCGTTCGGGTACTCGTGGCAGAGGCTATCGGGATCTCGGCCTCCTTCAGGAGGTCGGAGATGTCGAGCCAGGACGCCTTATCCTGGATCGTGACGGGTGGAGGGGGACGGGGCTTCTTGTTCGAAGCTGCGGGACTCGCAGCTTTCGAGGGAACCGGAACGGAGGGCGTGGGTGACGTCTTTGGCACTTTCGTGCCACGGACGTTCGAGATTTTCGAGGGCAGAGGGCCCTCGGAGTCTGAGGCAGAGTTGGCGCGCTTCTTGCGTGGTTTGGGCTTGCGGGAGACGACGGTGAAGCCGTCGTTCCCGGCAGGGGGGTCTTGCTCCATGTCGGAGCCTTCCTCATCCGAGGAACGATAAGAGGTCGGGGCAGGGAGGGTACTCCCGGAGGACTGAAGGTCCTCCTTCAGGAGTGCCGCGAAAGAATTCCCCTCGACGCTTTCTTCCGTGGCTGCAACGAGCGTGGGCACTGGACCGCCCCTGAAGTAGTCCTCCATCTGACTACAAAAGCGGTCATACTCGGTGATGACGTCGGGACAAAATTTGGATATGAACTTCCGAAACCGCGCGGACTCGCGCTGTTCGGAAGTGAGGTGGGCCATAACAGGGTCTGAGGAGGGGTGCGGGGCGGGGGAAGACATGTAAAACCTCCCTGCCAGAGGGGCAGGGGGGCGCACCTTTTTGAATTTAACGGACTCCGGAGTCCGGGCCAAAAGGAAACTGTGGGCGAAGTGCAATGCCTCACAGGGGACCTACAGTGCCTAGGGGAGGCCCTACCACTTCTTTCTTCGGCTGCAGACGACACGGAGCTCGAACCACGAAGCGCTGGACTCCCTGGAACGCGAACCGGCGACACGCAGCACACGGAGAACACGCAGGACGCACTGAAAAGTGCGATTATAATTGCACCGAAAAGTGCAGTTTGCTGCGTTCTGAAAAGAACGCCTTACGATTGATTCCTTTGAACGTCTCAAAGAAACGTGAAAGTAGCGAGCGTACCGAAATACCGAAAAATTTTCGACGTGAAACACGGTCGCGTAATCGCGTCGCGAACACTTACGAACAATCGGAAACGTAACACGAATAAAAATTCACGTCGAAAACACGATAAGAGCGCACGCGTCCGAACCCCACGGCAGCGAGAATCGGACTTCCTCCGAAGTATAGACACAAATGTAATGAACTTAGGTGCAATGGCCGGTGCATAAAGCTGCAAGGGGCGGCCCGGAGTTATTAACTTTTGATAAAAAACAGATAATAAAACCTTTTGTTCTGTTCATGCCGTTCCTGCGTTCACTTTCAAGTCAAAGTGAAGTCACTCGACGGGTATTGACACTGTGCTCTAACATAGAGGCGTAGAGAATTGTGTATAGTTTTTCTATTTTTGTATATAATTAGATCAAATATTAAGCACCTATTTTCAATAGATTTATAACGAGAATCGATTGCAGAAAATCCTCTGTAAATATTGCTTCAGTCTAAACATTCAGCCTGTATAATTTCATCATGGTGTTGTCTTTCACCAAGAGCTCCGCCTTATTCAGATCGATTCGAACCTGCGTCTATAAAGGCGGTCTCCGAACACAAAACTGAGCCACCATCAGTTCATGTATACTGTGTATCTAAATTATATCGGGTATAATGAAACAAATTTATTGGACACCGAAATCGATGATTCAAGTTGAAAAAAAATAAATTAATACGTATACCTCTGACGTTTTATGCTCTGTGGCTTACAGCGCTTAAAGAGAGAGTAAAATAAAAAAGCTGAAAGTCTGAAGAAATAAACGAAAGTATGCATTATTTTGATGACGATTCCGTACAGCGAGCTTTGGAGATTTCTTTAGTATACCATTTTTGTAGACTATTTTATGCACGTTATAATCGACCTTACAGTGTTTTATGTATTAATTTATATGACTTCGCTATTAATTGAAAATATGATTATGAACTATAACAATATATACGTGATTTTAACTAACTACGGTTTTTACAGGTCTTTAATGTTGTGTCTTTTCCTGCAGTAAAAAAAATGAGGTCAGTGGTTCGGTTTTCTCCTCTGTACATAAAATACATTACAGACTCATAGAAAGCAGGCTAATATAATGTGTATATATATAATTAATTGTTACACGGTTTCATAGATCTTTCAAATTTTCTCCAAAAATACCCTTCAATATAACATATATAGACAGCCGTTTCATTAATTGGTAAACTTTTAATTTACCATTTGCAGGAACTAAAATAGGACAACATTATTTTCCATCGTATCATATGTTTTCTTTTTGTTATAGTTTACGTTTCTAATTTGATATATTCTATTGTGCTTCTTTGTAATCAACTATAAAAAAAATGGAAATGTTTATTTTAATTTTCTTTTGATTTAATAGGATAAATTCTTTTTCTATTTTCTACATATTGTGTTTACTTTTAGAAGTTTTTTTTTTGTGAACCTTAAATTAACAAATAAATAAATATATTGCTGAGACAATATCAGTTACTTTTAAACAACGCATTTCTTAGTTAAACAATCGTCAACTCATATAGTTCTGTAGTTCTTACAAAAACCAATGGAGGAATGGAGAAATCCAATCCCATCGTCCCCTCTACAGCATCCTATATACACTTAACTATGCAACGAATAACAACAATAGTTATTTTTTATTGTACCAGCTTTATTTACGACAGTTTTTTGATATGACAAACAAGTTAAATTTATGTAAAACCTATATACGTTAACTGTCTGTAGATTGTTACCATTCGATCGTTTACCAAAGTATTCCCATCCATCTTTACGGATTAAATATATTATTATCAGAAATGGACATTTTCTTAGTTTAACCAAATAATCATGGTAACTGATTTTCTATAGTTATTGCTTAAGCTCAGTATATAATACATAATATTAATAATCCTTATTTCTGACGAATTGTGTAGATCCTAACCTACTTTTTTTTTTTTCGAAATGTCTACGCTATTGACCCAGCAAGGTCTTAACAGCTTCACCGGACTACATATCCTAACCTACCATACACTCCTTATTTTCTATAACAATCAGGCGATCTGGTTCCATAATTGTTAAAGAAACTAAGTAATTGTTTTCATAGATATAAGAATAAAAAGTGATTGACTTGCTGTGGGTCTTACATTTTTGAATACTTCTAAAACTTTTGTAACCAAGATGGAATTATCGAAAGATATTATATAAGGTATAAGATATATATGGATTCGAAAGACTTATATTTAAATCGACATAAATGTATTGTATCCACAGCCTCGCACGTCCTTTTAAATATTTGTTGCAATTATTGCTTGTCATAATAACCCTGTTGAGTTATAAAATGAATGCAGTATATATATTTTTCGAGATGGAACATCTACACTTACCAATTTATATGGTGATCTAGAACGGTATAAAATCATCAAGCATATTATCTAGTGACATTTAAAATCTTTTAAACTAAACAACATAGATAACATAATAAAAATAAAATTCTTGACTATATATACAATCAAACGATAACATCCTTAATAAAATATAATAATGAACACAAAATTTTTTGAATAAATATACAATCAAACGATAACATCCTTAATACAAATAGAATTAAAAAATGATATATAATGACATGTTATTTGCAAATATTGTAATTGTAAAATAATTGAAACTATTTGTTTACAGTTTAAATAAATAATAGACTTTACAGTACCTATGTTAGTTAATAAAATATGGTTTGAGTATGTTGGTGTGAATATATTGTATGTAAAAAACCAGTGGTGACTACAGAGTGTCGCACTAATACCGCAAGTTGTTCCTAAGACCTGTGTTAGTTACTGGAAACAGATCTCGTGAGTTCTAATTAGCGCTTCTATTTCTTGAAACAAAACTATTCAGTGAAACGCGGACATGGCATGTAGATAACGATTTTAGTTTTGTTTTGGTATGTAAAATTCAATTTCTCAAACTTATTTGTACTGTCATATATCAGTGGTTATCGAGCTGTATACTATGAAGAGTGTGACTGTGAATAATGACATGGAACTATTCAACATTAGTAAGATATGAAATAGCTAGTTGGCTTTAGTGATTGGCAAAATAATACAAAGAAAATTTTCTCAAAAATCTTTCGTTTTAACACTTTATAGCATTTGTTATTTGGTTATAACCTAACCTGATGTTAAATGACAATATAGTCCTAGATGTTAACACGTGAAATCTAGAGAAAGGAGGGACTGGCTCTTTTACCACTGCCGGGACACGACTATAATTGTCTAGCGACGGGATTTTAACTTCAGAGTGGTATTACCACGATGTTTCTTTCAGAGTAACCTCTGGCTTATACCCAATAATTAGAACCTACTTCAATTAACGTGATATCCGAACACTCCAATCAGTGATCCAACATAAATCAAAAGATCAATACAGAAGTTTATGGCGGGATTTTGGAATGTCATGTAGTGGTCTTTATATTTTATCCATAATCTTGTGTTATTTGGCTCTATCTTATTTAATGTTGGTGGTGTTTTACGTAATGTAGTTTGGTTATTATACACAAGTGAAGCGGATCGGAAATAATACCATGGAGCCTGGATTCTGATTTGCCACAAAAACTCCCAGGAAATTCTAGCAAGACGGCCACCGTCTTATTAGTTTATTTAAATTATATCAAGAAGCTTATAATACCGTTTCTCACTTGACAATGGTAGTAATAGTCAACTAGAAGACTGGTTGCCAAAAATAAAATAGAAGAAGAAAGACCATTACAAAATCAATTATAAAGTTCTAGGACGTTATTTAACTCGAGCAATCTAAAATATATATCAATCTAACTATATTGTATAACAATTAAGATGTATCTAATAGTAGGTTAAATGCTGTAATATAATTTTATTGTGTATAAAAGGATCAATAATACTTTGACCTTCGGGAATCCAACACTTGTTTTATGATACCGCAGTAAACCTTTCAACGGATTTGACAATGCGTCGGTTGTCATGGAGAGCTATAAACGACATTGGTCTGCGTCTATCAACAATACAAACTGGAGACCGTACCTTGTAAAAAAGCCTGACCACAAATAAGAGCTTATTCTTCTATTCTGTTACAGTAAGGAATTTTCCTTTCATGTGAAAATTTGATGAGTACACGTATTATTTATGATTTTGTTTGCCTTATACAATATATTTGTATTAGATATTTGTTTTATGTATTTTTAGGTTACCACCTTTTACGGAATATCTTATCGGCAAAAACATTGTGTAAGCAATGTTGTTATTAACTTGATCGATTCAATTATATTTCATATTTTTATCAATTTCCGATAATATTACAAAAAACATTTCCATTTTTGATGTAAAAGATCTATAGGCGAAGGGTAAATCTGATTGTTGGTGTGGCGACGCAAAACACGAACTTTGCACTATTAATAAAATACTCAAGAACATTTGCAACCACTTAATATCAGGTATGTTCGTTTACGACCTATGATTAAAAAAAAAAGATATACAGTGAGTATTTTATTATATTAAAGTTTGTTATCTATACTAATATTGTAAAGAGGTAAAGTTTGTGAGTTTGTGAGTTTACGACGTTGTGATGTTGTGACGTTGTAGGGGGTATTCTGAGGAACTACTGGTCCGATTTAAATAATACTTTCAATATTATGTAGCTCATTTATCGAGAATGGTTATAGGCTATATATCATCACGCTAGAGCACAGATGAAAAATATTTCAAAATCGGGATGTTTTTTTCCTTTTGAGAACTGTTAGTGTTAGTGTATCTACTCCACGCGTACGAAGTCGCGAGTAGAGGCTATACTCAATAATGTAAAAATCCTAATCCTATAAACCCAATATTGTATTTCCACATTTTATGGTGGTCCTTCATCCTTCTAAGTACGTGCGGCCGATGTTGATTTGGGTGTCAGATGTTATTTGACATCCCTTACAGGCCCTTTTTGTTCCTAAAGAGAATAATTTCATCGAAACTGTGCCACACGTAGTAACCAAGTAGTTTTAGTTCAGTTCAATTTTTTTGTTTGTTGACACTTATGTGAAAAACAGTCATTAACAATGATGGGTGTAAGGGGTGTCGAGTAACATCTTAAGACTTGAGGCACCCAAGCCAACCTCACCTGCACGTGGTGCACCCTGCTGAATAACGAACGAAGCAATGGCGAAAGCGGGGTGGTAGGGTTTTACAGCCCGACTGGGTCGCATCCACCATGTATATGGCAAAAAAGCCCGTCATAATGACTCGCTTCTGAGCGTCGCGTTTTGGGATCAGCCTGTGCATATCTTTCACTTTCGTCATTATGGCTGGCATGACAGCGGCGACCGGCGATGGATAATCTGTCTCTCGGTGGTTGCCGATGTTTTTGGATTGTACTATGCTTAACATAAGGCATAGTGCAGTCACTATGTCATGCTTCAATAAAAAAAAGTCATCTGAATGTATTAAGTCCATTTACTTACATACTTTTCTCTCGTACTTACATAGCGTCGTCATTAAAATTACAATAACTTTTGATAGAGTGAACCGATTTCAATGAAACAAACACTTATCCTCAATGAGATGCTAAATGTCTTTCTTGGTATGGTTTGATTATGAATCCTGAATTTTAGCAATTATAGATGTTTACAGAAATAGACAGACAGACATTACTAAATTGATAAATTGTATTTGATTACTTATACCTAGACACCTGCAACAATTTTTTCCCCG
>JACEII010000366.1:15342-36015 GCA_014332785.1 Antheraea mylitta | reverse complement strand
CACCCATTCAATCAATGCATCTTTGCCATCGCAGTAGGAGTTTATTGGTGCCCTTCTTAAAGAATTCAGCTGGACGGGAGGCAACAAATTCTTCAAAGGCATTTTGTACCACCTCTCTGGTATTGGTTTTTTTTTCGCCAAGGAGTTATCCGAATTCTGAAAAAAGTAGTAGTCTGTAAGCGCAAGGTCTGGTAAGTTGGGTGGATAACGGAGAACTTCCAATCCCATTTCTTACATCTTGGAGACCGTCTGCTGTGCAGTATGAGATCACGCGTTGTCATGCGGGAGCAGCGGAGACAGGCGATTGACCAATGCTGTTGGAGATGTGCAAGCTTCTTCATCATTGTGTTCAGTTCTTCACAGTACACATCAGCAGTAATGTTCACCCCGTTTGGTAAGAAGTTGTGATGAATCACACCGGTGCTAGACCACCAAATTTCTAAATCACTTTTCTAGGGTAAGTTTTCGTTTACGGCATTGTTTAGGTGCTGAACAAACAGAATCCATTTTTCATCGCAGGTAATAATGCGGTTCAAAATTCCTTCATTTGTGTGTCTGTTGAGAAGTGCAATGCACGTCTCGATGCGTACTTCGCGCTGGCGATCATTGACTTCGTGGGACATTCATTTATCAAGCATTTTTTACCTTGCCAATTTGACGCAAATGGACCAATATTGTTTTGACGCTAACGTCGAAAGCTGCTGCTAATTCAGCTGTAGATTGTGTATCATCAGCTTCCACAATCGCCTTTAACTGCTCCTTGTCGACCAAAGAGCCAAGTTAGGATACCTAATTTCTGAACTTTAGGGTGAATTATTCGCGAGGCTCCATGTTATAAATTGCGCGTACTGCTCATTTTTGTAGTATGAATATTATGGTATCTAACTCAGCTGTAGTTCCTAAAATTCCATATAACGTTGAGTTATGGAAGTAAATGAAGTAGACCAATCTAGTAGTGGAAATATCCGTTAGCCGGTGAATATTACGGACTTTCGTGAACATCAGTCCAGTAGTTCTTGCATAAATAAATGGTTTGCCTTTTCTTATAAGAGAGATACACGAATATTATTTATATACATATATATATGTTAAATATGCCCTGTATGATACATAGATGTGTACACTACTATTATAGCAAATCTCATTAAAATCCGTCTAGTAGTACTGCATGAATCCGGTACAAACGACAAACATATAAAAACTTTATAAACCATGGCAATGTGTTCCATCCTTGATTCTAAGATTAAAAAAATTTTTACAAAAAAAAATTGAACCGACTTCGATATCAAAAACTTATAAAGTACTGAAAAGTGAAAAATAAATATATTATTAAATTAATAAAATTAAATAAAATATATGAATTTTTGCGCTACCTAGAGATATATTGGAAGTCGGTGCCAACTGAAATTTCTAATTTGATGCAGGTAGAAAAGTATATTACATTATACATATAGGTATATATATATATATCAGGAGACGTGAGAGTGGACTTCGTACCTATATAGATATGATTTTCGGTTGGCACCGACTTCCAGTATATCTCTAGGTAGCGCAAAAAATCATATATTTTATTTAATTTTTCACTTTTCAGTACTTTATAAGTTTTTGATATCGAAGTCGGTTCAATTTTTTTTTGTAAAATTTTTTATTTTTCCATTTTTATTGTATATAAATATATTTATATGGTTCTAATTAATTATAAAATAAGTTCATAACTTGACAAACAAACATGATATTACACCGTACTAGATCCAACTGATCAAATTAGGTTGTTTGTGAACGAATTTCAGAACCTCATCTTTCCTAATGTCCGTTTCACAGGAATTGCCTCAACAGTCATAACCCCACATGTAAGTCCTCATCAAACGAGTCATATGTACCCAAACAAAAGATAGCTGCTGTAAGCCGTTGAGGAGTTCCATTCCAATTTCTTAATTTCCAAGATCAAATCAGGATTGATTAAATGATATTCTTATCACTACAACAGTTTGTTCCAAGTTTTGATTAAATTTAGCTTATGGGGAAGTTCATTTATTCATATAAGCTTTATTCATCCCTTTATTTTCAACCCTTATGGTTGGATTTGTTTTTAATTTGAAGAACACCATTCCCATGTATCGGTGATTCAAATAAAATTGTTGAAATCGGTTTCAAGTACACGAAAATACGTAGACACGAACAGGGTGAAAATAAAAAAAAACGATATTTCACGCCCTTAGGGGTTGAATATTTTGTTCAAATTTATATGAGACCACCTTGGAGTATAGCCGAATCAAACAGAAAAAGAATTATTAAAATCGGTTCACAATTGACGGAGATATCGATTAACATACATAAAAAAAAACATACACCCGAACATATAACCTCCTCCTTTTTCGAAGTCGGTTAAAAAGTACTTTTTCTTTTAAATATATACTGTACAGCCTTAGTCCTCATCCATTTATTATAAGTAAAGTTATAGATGTATATACTATTTTTGTACATTTCAGATTATTGTGTAAAAACAGTGCAAGTGACTAAAAATAATTTTTAACTTCACTTAAATCACTTAAACCATATATAACAATGTATGTATGTATGTATGTTTGCTTCTTCACTCAACACTTTACTTTATACTTCATTAAAATCGGTTCACTCTATCAAAAGTTATAGCAATTTGGATGACAGTGTGAGTTAAGTACGAGAGAAAAGTAAGTAAACGAAATACATGTCAGTCTCAGAACCCAAGATAATCTCTATACAACATTGCAACAAAAATAACTACCTATAAAATACCTACCAAATTTCTATTTCATTCCATTCTACGTACTATGTAACCTCGCGTTACGGTATTGTTTTTAGACAGACTCATAACCACATAATATGTAATGCTTTATCATATTGTAATTTAATATGTAACAACTAAGCCCGAACAACGTATGGCCGGGTTAGTTAGTAGCGATATAGTTTATTTTAGAAAGAAAATAAAAAAACTACAAAAGGAGATTAAAAGCGTATAATTAATGAACAAACAAACATATATTTCAACTGAATCGATAGCTTATGGTCCTCAATTCATTACACGAAACTCTCTAGTAACTACAGAATGAAGACATAATTTATCTTTGAATATGAATAGTAGTTATAACAACAAATTAGAAAAACTGGGAAGGTGAATTTATTAAAAACAGATATTTATTATATATACAACTAATTATTTTCTTCGGTTAATGTAATTAGTTATATTTTGTACAGAAGAATTATTCTTCAGAACATAGGCAACTCGGGTCTTTCCAAGCACTTAAGTCTATTCTTGGAATCTCGTCACAGCTGACTATTGGGTTCCTGCAAAAAAAATGTTTCGATATAAGTCATATGTGTTCCCTTATATCTTGTATAATACACAACGGTAGCTTTGTATGTATTTACATAAAGTAGAAAAAAAATCGATATAAATTAATGAAGTCGTAAGAAGTTATTAGGCATTTTCATTACTTACACTGGTTAAATCTACTATAGAATCGTGCATATTAAAGATACGGTCAAGAAGATCTAGTGATAATTAAAAAAAAATGTTTTAAGAGTTACATATTATTAGAAAAGAATCTGTACTATAAAACAATATTTTATCAAATATAGTATTTAAATCCTTATGCGATTAAAAAAGGACAACAAAAAAGTCAGTTTGTGTATAAGACTGTTGATAAAGGTGAAAATTCAAAATAATGAAACAGATGTGTTGAAGTTTTTAATAATTATCATGGTGTGAATGACTATTTTAAATTTCAGAATCTGTTTATTGTAAATATTAATATTAGCGTGGTTTTGGTGAGAAAGAAAAGGGGGAAGGGAGAGGAGAAGGGAGAGGAGGGGAGATGGATCTCCGGCGCTCTCACTGACCGAACGAAACGCAATAATGCAAGCACTGTTACTTCACGTCAGTTTTCAGTGAGTGGTTGGTGCTACCCCGGACGAACCGACCCATTCATGCTGAAACCAATAATAGCTTCAGCGTGGCTCTACCATCTACTACATGTTTAATCATGAAGCGAAATTATAAATTCTATCCCTGCCAAAAATAACCCCTAAAAGTGTTATACATTCTAGGACCTAAAACATCTTATCACATTGCATCTACGAGAATGGAGAGCAATACTAATATCACATAAAGGTGAACCTTTAGGCTTTGCTTCACTTGGTGATCGATTTGGTCCTGTGTGCAGATTACAGATTCATAAAAAAGCAATCACTTACTCAGAACTAATTCTAAGGAATGGTTGACGCGGAATACTTTTGATGTCAGCGACATCACACATGAATGCCGCCATACTTGAATGTTTGATTGCACGTAGTTGGTCTGTCAAAATCAAGTCAAAGATACTTTATATAGTATAGTTAGTAAGAAGACGCTTATGTTCGTAATAATTACCACCGATTCAAAAAACAAGCCTATAAGATGAACCGCCAAGAAACTCAATCGGGTTTATTTTGGGGTGCAGGGGGTATCGAATAACATCATAAAACTTGAGATACCCAAGCCAACCTCACCTGCACGTGGTGCACCCTGCTGAATAACGAACGAGGCAATGGCGAAAGCGGGGTGGTAGGGTTTAACCGCCTGACTGGGTCGCAACCACCATGTATATGGCGAAAAAGCCCGTAATAGTGACTCGCTTCAGCGCGTCGCGTTTCGGAATCAGCCTGTGCATATCCAGCTTTTTGCAGGCCAGCATGACAGTGGCGACCGGCGATGGATAGTGTTTCACTCGGTGGTCGCTATTGTTTTTTGATTGTACTGTGCTTATAATCAGGTACAGTGCAGTCATTTTGCCGTGCTACGATAAAAAAATATTTCACGTACATGTATATCTGAAATACATTACACATTACAATCGTTTTTTTTTTTTTTGTGGAAGAACAGAGAAGAGTCAATTCCAGACATCATCATCGTTCACATATTGATCTACTCTGCATCTGCATTTTGACACCAAAATCCGCTTGACGTGGTGCTTAATTCACATTCCAGCAAGTCTGTAATATGCTTTGATGTAAAACCTAACAAAACTTTTACTGTTATTACTGAGTCTAAAGTATGAGATGACCAGTTTCTCATAGTTTCTAGTATTTGGATCGTACCGGTCTTTTATGAAATCTAGCAAAATTTTATGGACGTATGTATTGTGAAGAATGTTTTGGGAGGGTAGAGTTAAGATACGGAATTTCTGAAACTGAAACTTCAATTATTCGCGAAGTCGCATATATTAAACTGTAAAATGATTACATATATGTTGATCTGTAGTCCCTTGATAATAAATAGGTTTTGGCAATGTTGTTATACTGTAATGTCGTGTGCGTAGTTAAAAAAATAAACCTTTTTATTGTTAAATTGATCGTAGCCATTAGCCAGAATATACGTCTACTTTAACATCAATTATAATAATATCCAAATACTAGAACAAATAAGTTTTCGGAATCTCGGTTATACACCACTTACCTTCAGTAAAAGCATGTGGCCTATCTTGTCGCTGGTACCAAAATCTGTCACCTTCCATAATACGAAGAAATTGATCTTCGACTATATAGGCAAATATTTCTGGAAACGCACCACCGTCCATCGGTCGTGAAAGCCATAGCGCAGACAATGTCTCTACATCTGAGGGATCTTTATAGACATTCTTCATCAATTCAACATTCTAAAACATTTTAAAATTGAAGATACGTTAATTAAAATACGTCTATTACTTTACTTTTACTACTCTTTAAATAAACTGGTTTAGATATTAATTCCATAGAAAAGTAAGAGTTATTTTGTGGCATAACTAAATTTTGAAAATGCAAAATTAATTCCAACTTTTACTAACTAAAAGGACGACTATTACAAGAATGATTAATTAAATGTTTGTCTTCTTTTCAATTTATTGCCACTGGTGTAGTCAGCTAATTTACCAAGCCAAAATAATAAGCATGAAACATCTTTGGTTGTTTTTCTATTTATACCTTTGATATAATAACCAGAGTAAGATTTCCTAGATATTAAAGTTCTTTAACTGACTTGAACGTTTAGAGCGCATGAGTATATATATATTCCCCTAATGGTAAGACAATAGTAAAAGGCCGTAAACGACAAAGATGGTGACTATTTAACAGGCATCTGTTAGACACAACCAAGGAAATTCAACAAAGAGCCAACGTCAGGTAGTCAACCTCGCAAGTACTGACCGTGCCTGATCTTGCTTGACTTGTGTGATTGCAGGAGAACCGGTATTTCCAACACTCTACTAAAACACAGTGTTTACCCCCCACCATTGCTCGTCACACAAAAAGGTTGCCGATGAGGATGTCAAAGCACTTCCATAACAAGAGTCACTTCAAAAGTGTTTTAATGCGTGAATGTTTCATCCACAGTCGCTAATATGGATGATAAATAATAAAAATAAATTGTTAGGGTAGTTACCTCAGCATCCATGTACTTGTACAGAGCATCCCACGTCGTCGCTTTCTGCTTAGTAAATCTCTCCACATATTTAAGAAAACCATCCAATCCAAACTCTCTGTTTTTGGTAAGATCCGCCGTCATAATATCGAACATCCGTTGCAGATATCCTAGACCTTTATTCATCATCTGAGGTAACAGTTATTTGCTTTACTTATAATAATTACCATTGGTTATAGCGTAATTTTACTAGCAGATAGAGGAATTCTCAAGGAAATACTGTGTGATGAAATTTCACCTAGATGTCGCCCTAAAAGCTAACCTCAAAATGAATCTCCCATAAAGGCATGGAATAACGTTCGTACACCTTTGTAATTTCAGAAACAACTCAAAATAAGCATTGCCAAGTTCCTTTGATGTATAGAAATCACAGTCACAGTTATGCTGCATCTAGTAGTCACGGCTTCTATACCACATTGAGTGCCCGTTGTTAGAGAAAACGGCAAAAATAAATTTTATCTTAGCAAACTATTCAAACGAAATTTTCGACGCCCATATAAAAAAAAACTCTCCATACCAAGAGATTACAGCAGGTGGCGAATTAATAACATTTGGCAAGTTTTGTCAAAAAAGCCAAATTGGTCACCTGATTAGGCCTCCCACGGCAGCGGCTCAAGCCTAGGTTCGATCCCTCGGTAGGGAGCCCTTGAGTGCGTTGCGCCCGCGATACGGTGACATACAAATATACATCACTGCTACAACACTACACGATCACACACACAAACGTGCACGCTACACGCTTACACATGAAAGTGGAAGGGTTTACTTTTTTCCCTTATCGAACTGAAAAACTCTCAATTTTCCGATAATAAATATATGGAGGAGTTGTTGAGGCGTGTATGCTTGGCACACATATACGTTTCAACAACCCATACATATATGAATAGTTAGCTAGGTTAGCTAAGATAGGTCACGATTTTGCATGCAACAGCCAAGCCGAGGTGTGACGTGCACCCTTGAGCTGGTTGCCAGAATAAAATCGGCTGAGTGCCTTAAGCGCTCGCCTTAGTAGTCCGGTGAAGCTGTTAAGACCTTACTGGGTCAAAAGCGTAGACATTTCGAAAAAAAAAAACAAATTGGTAAATAACAGACATTTTAGTATCACATAAATCTTTTAGCATTTCGTCTAACTGAATCCACACTATTAAAAATTACGACAAATAACGACTGTACGTCAAGCTAAGAAAGGTTTAAATTACAAAAAGTCTTAAATACAGCTGTGGGTATTCTCCAATAAATATTTAAAATGTACTCCAACAACTTATTATGCAATACGCGAATGTCCTGAATCAGCCAGACTGCTAGGATAGGACAAAAAGGATCACAGTCATACAACAGACGTAGTATCCTTCATAGGTAAGCGCGTAGCGTTTTGTGGTCAACCATTCGTTCTGTCGCATTTAGGGATTATCAGTCTATATATTCATATATGTATTAAACTACCAAGCGATTTGCATTCCGGCGTCACTGCAACATCAGTTAATGGATTATATTTTTGTCAATAGTCGCAATTATTTTTGGATTTCCCCTATGGTTAGGTTAGTTACTCTTAGGCATAGTATTGCAAGGTTTGTAATGCTACAATAACAAAAAAAAACTTCTTCGCCTAGTATGGAATATGTAACTCACACTCGGATGAACAATACGGTTTATACCAGTAGCTGGGTCTATGAATGAACCACGTGCAATCTTCGCGAGGTTCTTTTGCTGGGACAAATATCCGACTCTCAATGTGTGATTGGAAATATCCTCTTTTTTGACGAAATAATTGTTTTCATCATACAAGCTGAAAAAATGCTTACTTTAAATACTACGGACAAAGCGGGGTGGTAGGGTTTTACAGCCCGACTGGGTCGCAACCACCATGTATATGGCGAAAAAGCCCGTAATAGTGATTCGCTTATACGGGTCGCGTTTCGAGATCAGCCTGTGCATATCCAGCTTATTACAGGCCGGCATGATAGTGGCGATCGGCGATGGACAGTGTGTCAATCGGTGGTCGCTATTATTTTTGGATTGTACTATGCTTACCATCAGGCATAGTGCAGTCACTTTGCCGTGCTACAATAAAAAAAAAAAAAAAAAAAAAAAAAAAATTTATGCGTTATATGCAATAGATAATATATTTTTTGCAAACTTAATCACAGAATCGAGGTCAACTTATGAATATGTTAGATCGACGTATGATCAGAATTTCACACTACTGGAGATTTTCCTAATTTTTACATGAATCGTTTTAGCGGAAGCCATTTTTATTTAACTACTTACTTAATTTAGAATTTATTATGCTTTATTAATGCATGCAATAGACAAAACATCAACTTACTTAATTATACCTGGTTGAAGTGCATGCATATATCTGTTTACGATTTGGAATTCGACAGTAATCTCAGGTGATGCTTCTTTGTTGTAAAAATCTCTAAACAATGTTCCCTCTGGCCGCCGTAGTTTGCTTTTAGACATAAAATTTTCACCTTTAAAAGAATTAAGAAAATCTGATAACGTATAGTATAGAAGATTTCAAACACGAAATCAGTTTATAAGACGACAAATACATTTATTATAAAGAAAGAAACATTTTTTGTAATTCGATGGAACATTTTGAACAGTAATGTTTTGTATATTACCTAAAATTATCGGGAATAACTCTTCCATAAGTATTTCCAAATACATAGCGATATTGATGTCTCTTGCAGTTTCAAAAAGCAAGTCATCACTCCAACAAGGATTTATTAAAGCTAAATTACTGGCCAAGTTGTTGTGCTCCCTGAGCTCCCAGACGGTAATAACGTTTGCTGGAAGAACAGACGCAGCAGCTGTGGAAAGAATTAAGTTTTTTTTTATAAATTATGAGCAATTTCCATCAGCAAATTTGTTATATAATAGGTTAGCGTTGTCAACTCCAAAAGTAAGTAAAAAGGGGAAACGTACATCAATACAGATATATCGGTATAATAAAATAACATGGTCAATAACGACATATTAGGGAGAGTTACGTTGAGCTTCTGACCCTTCACTACCTAAGAAAATAGTTGGTCCAGGGAGACTCCAGGAGGAAATGTTGGAGAAACGGAGACAAGAACTGGCGAACGCGTGTTACGGTAATTATACTATCGAGGCCGACTATCCGGTCCTGCCGAAATAGTGTGCATTCTGGTTGTAGCAGTGAGTCAGGATATTTTTCTATTTGGAGCATTGTACCCTATTTCTGCAAGAAGGTCATCTCATAATAGGAGAAGGCGGAGAGTACCCGTGATTTGGACCCTGGGAGTAGTCCTCTCCACCAACAGAGGACAGTGGGCGGAGAGGACGCTTTGCTCATCTACTGCTATCATCATAGACAGATCTGGGAAGTATTTTCTCTTTGCACAGATTTGATGAATTGGAAGATGGCTGGTGTGTACCCCAACGTCTCTTGACTATGTCAAGAGCCGGTAATGTCTAATGCCAGGCCAAACGTGGTGCAGTAAGGTGGTTTGCCAGATCGAGTCAATGCCGCCCCATTAATACCGCAGGGGGTTAGTTAGTAAGAGTTCGATACCACTCACTCTCTACCTCGAAGGGTTGGTGTGTCCATGCAGGATTACCAGACGTTAAAGAAAGTGGTTGCCCATGTACGTGGTTGCTGGATAACATTTCCCACTTAAATAAATATTTTGTATATAATTTAATAATAAGAAAAAAAAATCAAAAACATTAACCCAGTTCCAACTCAGTGACAATTTAGAAGCGATAAAGTAATAAAATACTTGGTTTTGATGTTTGAATACATACATGAATATTTTTAATTTCTAATTTATATATTCTTCCAAAAATAGTAAATATAATCTATTACTCTTATAACTTTCATATTTTTAAATAATTAGAAACCATAAACTTGAAACTGGAGTTATGTTATAATTAGGTTAGGAATGTGTTTTCGATATTCCCTAAAAGCTTTACTTTCTTCCCGGACTCCACAAAAGATGCTTTTAACTCTATTAAAATATTAATAATATATTTTTTTAATACAATATAAACTACTCACAAAGACCGAAACACCTCCATTCGCCAAGAGAATTTTGATTCAATAAACACCTGTCACTGTTAGGTCCCTCGTGAGGCGGCCAAGTAGTACCATCATCAATGTCTACTTTAAGCATACCACCTGAATAAGTTCTTATTTCTTCTTTTGGCTCTACAGGATGATATATAAATGATAGATCCATCGTTGAAGTAGCGAATTCCATCTATGAAATAAAATACGATGAATCAGGATTATTCAAAATAAATAATACGTGTTTCAGTGGCATTAATTTGTGTTTACCCCTAGAAAAGATTGGTCGCTACCACGTTTCGAGATAAAGCATGTTACACTCTCACCGGAAGAATCAATATCGATTTGAAAACGGCGGAGTAAAACATACGTAATCGATTGTGGCTATTACACATTTTAGCTTCAAACGTGGCAATTCTAAGCGAAAGTGCAAAGTAGCGTTCACCTAAATACTTAATGATGTATTTCCGCAAAGTATAGCTTTCGTCAAACCATTAATGTACACGTTTTGGGTATATATTATATTACCAAAGTTGAATATAATTTGACTGATCACGATGAGATTTGTAGACCTAAGCATTTTTCCCTGAAAAATATGTTTATGCTATCCGTTTTCCTACAACACAAGACTACGTAATGCTGCAGCGCGACAACTTATATAGCATTTAACATGTGAAAAGACTTTCGAGCCTATCACTCTGACAAAGACACGTGCCAGTCGAAATATCAAGATATCTGTACGCTTTGCTTGAGGGGGAATCATATAGCTGTGAATGACTCAATTGTAGTCCGGTGAAGCTGTTAAGACCTTGCTAGGTCAATAGCGTAGTCAGATCGAGAAAAAAAGTGAATGACTCGAGTAAGTCAGCCTTTTTGACTAGTTGGCCGAAACGTATAATTTTTTTTTCTAAACTTGTCTTCGCAAAATGGTCATTTGAAATTAGCATAAGAAACGGAGAGAGGGCTGATCGCAATTTGATACGATTCAGTACTCACTCCTTTGACGTGTTGTATGAGCATAATGTTAAGTCACCAAGATTTGATAGTCCTGATATAGCTATATACAAGTCAGAGTGAAAGTCGTGGTTATTTCAAAAAGATTTAGATGCAGGTAAGAGAGTCGTTGCAATCAAAGTCCGTTGAATGTCAGTCTGTCAATGTCCGTATTAATTTATTGTAAATCGAATATGTCATTCAACAGTACATACGTAATAACACAACCGCAGTGAGCACGCTCGCACTGTCTTTATTTATCAAATATAACATAACCGAATCAAGCCTGAAAAATTGAGAAAAATTAATTGTTCACCTATTAATCCCAGCATGATAAAAATCACAAGGCTCAGGTGGAAATTGTCTGTACTTGATCAAATTCAGTTGCGGTGGCGATAATACTTAAGTACTGAAAGATCTCTTGTATCAATAAATAGCACATGAATATTTGGAGATAAAGTTAAACAGTCTGTTTTACGCTCTTCAAGTTTTATTATCATGCCCGCCAAGTCAGCGTAAGCTCCAACAAACATTACCATTAAACATTGGTTTAGTTTGTAGCAAAATGTAACAGATATGATTTAAAACTGGTAAAATGGTTACAGAGATTAAGGAATAATGTCGAAATTCCGATAACAAAAACAAAATACTTTTACTCCTTATGGAAGATATACATATTGCCGTGTGTGCCAGGATAGACTTACTCTCGAGAAGGTATCCTGAGGATCATGGATACATTTATAAGTTTGAAATGACTTAGGTCTTGTGAGGTTCATGCATCGGTGTCCAGTAAAACGGTATACGGGGTCATCAACAGGAATCTTTTGTGGGATACACATATAATCAGATTTCCCTTCCTCTTCGCAACAATAAGTTGTTTGATTAATGTAATTCCCTAAAAAGTAATGGAATATATTTACAATATTTACTACTTTAAATTCGTAATACCATAAGTTCATGGTAAAGGGAAACACTGTGAGGAAACCTGAACCTGAGAATTGTTCTTGCGGTAATATTCCGTGTGGGAAAATTTACAGCTTGTGGATTTCTCAGAGTTTGAAATCGCTAATACGTAGTGTGCTGACCTGGTGATTATGCCCATACCTTCTGTAGCCTTCGTACCGTGGTAGCTTAGCTACTCTGGGTAAACAAACGATTTGATCTCGATGTTCAATACTACACTGGGCTGCAGCAAATACAATCCACCACGTACCTTGGACTGCTACAACACCTTGACTGATCCACCAACACCAACGAAACACTTTGCCACGATTCAATGAAACACTTGGATATTTTGGTGATTTTCAGGTGTAACGGTTTTCACACACAAACGATTTTGTCGCTCCAATACTTAATGAGTAAGTGACGTATGACAGCTGCTGTCAGCTGCGTTTTGCTACTGTGTTAAGTATTGAACACGATTGATGATGAAACACCTTCTTTAGGGAAGAGGCAAATCCCTGCAGAATGGTGCTCTTACAGGCTGATGATGATTATGAAAGGAGGTATGCGAATAAAGTTTCAATTGAATTCAATAGTAAAATTCGATTTACGAATAGTATATTTGAATAGTTCAAATAATTGAAATCATTCCTAGAATTGTAAGTAATCGATAATTCGATGTTATCTTCAATTAGTGTGAGTTTATTTCAAATATCTGAATGATTTTGAATATTACAATTGTTTGAATATTCAATTAGAGATCCGATTAAATGCGTCAAGAGATAAATCCTTAATATGAATGTTCACACAACTGTAAAATAAATCCATTACTGTCGGGTTATATAATATAAATTACAACATAAGGTAATGAAATAAAGAATGTAATACTTACAGGAATCATGATTGGTTCCAATATCGATGAACATAGCAATCAGTGTGTATAAACTGAGTAGTGTAATTGTGGGGTGATATGATATTCCGGACAGTAGAAGATCTGTGGACACCTGTCTCGCTAGTGGTAGTTTTTCGCCAGATTTACTTAATTTTTCTTTGCCACCTTCAACAGTGGATATCCAAGTTGTATATATTATATAAAATATAAGGTGCAATTAAAAGGCTTACGTTAGATAATACGTTCCATTAAAACGTTAACTGCGGACCGAGGTCTAATTCGCCTCGAATGTGCCTCCTTTACGGTGCGGCTAAGATAATCATAGACTTCTCTGTCATGCGGAGCCGGTAACATCTATTTCATATATTGTGGGAAAGAGATATATATAGCCTGCTTTAATACGGGGTCACTTTGACCACGTACCGTTCTAAAGAAATCAAATTTTATCACTGTGCGAAAAAGGGCTTAGAAGACCCTGTACGCCGACCTCGTACCGCACACAAAGGCAGTTGAGTGCAACTAGTGCTGTGCATGCTCCGTCCGCTAGAACACATGTGTTACGTTTTCAAATAATAATGGTGAGATGTTATCAAAAACAAATTGTATTGAACTCCGCAGAAGCTGAGGTGACAAGTCTAGACTTACAGGTAAGTCATCAATCAATATTTCTACAACTATTATTCTGAGAAAATGTTTATTACGTTTCTTCTCTCTTGCGCTCATCTCTCAGTTTAAAGAACACACTCTCAAAATACTATTTTACCCTTAAAAATATAAATACTTATTCATTTAAGCTACATTTTTCGTCGAGACCTTCAATGGTTAATTATTTATACAAATAAACTTTACTCTTGAATCACTCCATCTTTTGGTGAAAACCGTATGAAAATCGGTTTGGTACTTTTTGAGTTTATCGCGTTCAGGCACATGGAAATCAATTTTTGTTTGATGTAATGTACCTAGTGATATTAATTGTTACCTTGTTAAAAACGGCACCAAATAATCAAACACATCATCTAAGAAGATGTTCGAAGAGAAGAAAATGTGCTGAGTTATGCCAAATTTCGTATAGAATTGTATAGCCGTGAAGCGGACAAGAAAGTTAAAGAAACTATCACTTTTTTTTCTCGAACTGACTACGCTATTGACCTGGCAAGGTCTTTACAGCTTCACCAGACTACGAAACTATCACACAATGTGTTGGATGTCACTTTTATGTGTAAGTTGTTTTAACGACAAACATTTGTAATAAGTAAAATTAAAATAAAGTAAAAAACAATTACTGATATTTTTGTTTCCTATAACTAAAATCTATGTACAACTTCCGTTATTGAGTGCAGTACGAGGTTTATAAGAGCCTCATTTTTTTGTACCTACAGATTCCAAACACACCAAGCCTCGGATGTACCCTTAAAGGTTAAGGCCAATCAATTCATAGTTAATCATACTTAAAAAATCATACTTTTTAATATTAAGTAAAAAAAAAAATATAGTTTGTTAAACGTTACGTGGTCTAATAAGCCCCGTACTACTATTATGATAGTTTTCATACGAGGACTTAAACATCCCGTACCGCAGGAATGATTAAAATTAAAAAAATAGTGCCACTGCCAACGTGTTAAAATACATGTCGTACCATCAAAACTATACCCATGATCAAAAGATTTGCACTAATCGCCGTAAGCTATCCGGGCGGACTTAGAAAAAGCCGTACCAATATGCAATAGTTGCATCACTGTAGTCCGGTGAAGCTGTTAAGACCTTTTTTTTATTGAAGCACGACAAAGTGACTGCACTGTGCCTGATGTTAAGCATAGTACAATCCAAAAACATCGGCAACCACCGACAGACAGATTATCCATCGCCGGTTGCCGGTGTCATGCCGGCCATAATGATGAAAGTCACCCGGTACTGGATATGCACAGGCTGATCCCGAAACGCCACACGCAGAAGCGAGTCACTATGACGGGCTTTTTCGCCATATACATGGTGGTTGCGACCCAGTGGGGCTGTAAAACCCTACCACCCCGCTATCGCCATTGCCTCGTTCGTTGTTCAGCAGGGTGCACCACGTGCAGGTGAGGTTGGGTGTCTCAAGTCTTAAGATGTTAGTCGACATTCCTTACGGGGTTTATTAGGTCGTTATTATTAGGTCAATAGCATAGTCGGTTCTAGAAAAAAAAACGTTGCATCACGATATCGTCCCTTACTGAAACCTCCGACTCAGTAGCTATGATCCTAACCTATGTCCATCGACATGGTGTCTGGACATGCTATCAACTAAGCCATCATCGCTTCAAAGATATATAAAATTTTGATCTAAATTATTTTGATAATAGAAAATATGTACATTTTTTAAACGGAATATATGTAACTTCAGCTATGAAGTTCATAAGGGTTAAGCTTAAGCAGAACACAGTACATATCTATTTCAAGGCTTTAGCGGATTTAGGCGAATGCTTAAGGTATTTCACCGCTTGGCAACAAGTTCAAGGGTGCCAGAGTGGTCAAACCTCGGATTGGGCTGTTGCCTTGAATGCAACTTCGTGAATCTGACTAAGATAAACCAGTTATTCATACATATAAGAATTCCTACGACACACATGTGAGTGAGCCTTACGAATTTAAACATGTATTTCGTTTTTTTTTCTCGATTTGACTACGCTATTGACCTAGCAAGGTCTTAACAGTTTCACCAGACTACTAAGGCGAACGCTTAAGGCACTCAGCCGATTATATGTTGGCAACCAGCTCAAGGGTGCACGGCACACCTCGGCTTGGCTATTACCCGTTGCATGCAAAATCGCGACCTATCTTAGCTAACCTAACTAACTATTCATATATGTTTGAGTTGTTGAAACGTATATGTGTACCAAGCATATATGCCTCAACAACTCCTCCATATATATTTTATCGAAAAATTGAGAGTTTTTTCAGTTCGATAAGGGAACAAAAATAAACCCTTCCACCAAAATATGTAGCTTGTAGGCGTGCACATGTATTTCGTGTGACAACTAGGCTAATCTAAATTAATCCACTACAAAAATGTTATATCCCAACCTTAGTAACAATTGTACCGCTATATATGTTCACTAAAATCTTCCAACAAGTAAACCCAGTGCTCATAATTTACATTATAGCTGTTCCATAATGTAATACCATTTTAAAGCTATTTCATACCTTCAGAGTATACAGCTGGTAACAATCTCAGTAGGGGAGTATGGTATCCACCTCTGGTAGGTTTCTTTAAATTATTGCATGTACCATCAAGACGTCTTCTCTCATTTGGATCACACGGCATTGCGACATCATTTGTACAGTTCCTGGAATTGTTATTATTTATTACCATTGTAATGTAATTTTTGGTTTAGGACAATACTATTATTGCTATCATTATTAAGATACAGTAACAGATCGACAAATCATAGAATCTATTTAAAATATGTGTGCTAATCGTACCTAAGAGGTATATATTTTCACTAATCAGCTTAAGTTTTAGGAATATAGTTTCTTGACCCTGCTCATCTAATAAATTCTTAATAATCTAATGTATATCCACAAAGTCGTGGTGGTCTAATAGTTTGACCAGTGGAATAAAAATCCGATGTTCGCAGTTTCGACTCCTCGCATGCACCAATTTTACCAATTTTAATTGGTAGTGACGATGAAGAGAAACACCGTGAGGAAACTAGAACCAGAGAAATATTCTTGTAGTACTACTGTATATGGAAAAAAAAAACTGAATATTTTTCAGAGTTTGAAATCGCCAATATTTCGTGGGCTGGCTTGGTGATTGTACCCATACCTTATTTCGGGAAGAGGTCTGTGTACCACTCTCCCGAGGTCGGCGAGCGTTATTTTTTTCGTCTAACTTAACCAAACTGAGACGAAGCTGTTTTATTTTAACTTAAAAATCATCAAGTTGGTATTATACAACATTATAAATTATTGTTCAGAAGTAACATATCCTCATGTTGGTACCGCAGTGCGCTTACCGACCGTTGCCGCAGACAGCTCGCGCTTTTTGTTTCACAAGTTTAACAAATCCTAACTGAAGCAGGACGCGAAAATTGAGAAAAATAAATCGGTTAGGTTAGGTGAAAATTACGAAATAAAGAATGCGCAAGCAGCAGCGGTCGGCAAGCATACTGCGTTTTGTATTACATTAGTAACTTGATGATTTTTAATTTAAAACAAAATAGTTTCGTCTAGTTTTGATTAGGTTAGACTTGCGAAAAAAAATTACGCGATTCGGCCGCTGCAGCGGTCGTCGAAAGCGGTGCATTTAATACGAAAATAGAAAGCTGTATTACAATCATTGTCAATTGTAGAAACAAAAATAAAGTCCCTTTTATGCAAGGAACAAATCGATCAGTGCCTTAGAACAGATACTATTAATGATTAGTTTCTTCTCAACAGGAGCATTCCAAATAACTGTTGCTGACCACATAAGTCTACAGGTTGTAGCATTATAGGAAAAATTGATTACTATAAGTATAAAAGCAGTAATGTTATTTCTAACAAACTAAACAATTAGGACCATAGATAATACAATATACTAGTTGAGAATTAGTAATGAATGAAAAATTGAATAATACACGCAATGTGACAATACTTTTTTTTTACTTTATTTTTGGTAATCAATCTTTTCGATTATCACTGCCATTATCACATAGTCAATAATATCACAAGCGTCGTGCGATCATTTCAATATTAAACATCGTGTGAATCAATATTCTAACAAGATGGTGGATCCCTTGCTAGAACCTTCCAGGGACTTTTTGTAGCACCTCAGAATTTCATGCTCCGTGGTATTATTTTCCATTCACTTCACTTATGCACAATAAACTAACTATATTACGTAAAACACCACCCATTTTACACAATATAGAGTCAAATAACACAAAATTATAAATAAAATATAAAATCCACTACATGACAGACTGAAATCCCGCCAAAAAAACGTGATCATACTTAAAAATAAAGTTTATGTTAAACCAAAATGATCACAGATTAATAAATTGTACACCAATTAATGGTTTAGAAACTCGATCAATTTGAAAACGGTGTTGAGTTAACAACACATTTAGTTGATCAACGTTTTGATCAATCTTTGAGAAACCGGAGGTCAATCACGAATACTATTGTTAATATAAGCTGTCAGAGCTTAAAATCATTTATTTGTATCGACACTTAATAGTTTCCAAATTAAAATTACTTTTTTTACCGTTGTTGGTGAATTTCAAAGAGAAACTATCAAGGATATAGTTTCCTACCCTGATTTTACATCACCCTAAAGCTATTTTATCAACATTTAACTTTGCCTTTTTCTATAAATATGTACCAAGAATGAAAACTAAAAAATCTTAGAAGATAAACTTACATTAAATTCCCTGCATTTTCATAATATTTGATATCTTCATCTGTTGCAAGTTCTCCACTGTAGGAGTTATAATAAACTCCTTCGATGAACTTAGCAAGGCATACTACTAGTATAGTTTTCAGCAACATCTTCTACAACTAACTTCAAATGTTGCTGAAGAACTGTAAAAAATTAGAGTTACGGGCCTTTTTATATGAATTTTTATTGCACCTGAGCAAACTTTTACGTAACTTGTCGAAATATGTGAATATTAGTTACAGACATCCTTATTTTTTTACAATTGGAAAAATATATATTTTCTTATTTGATGTTTAATTTCTTCACATAGTATGGATTGGAGACAATAAGAGACGTAATGTAATAGCCACTCTGTGTATATCATAACAAAATTAGTTTAGTTAGTAGTGGTAGAGCCACGCTGAAGCTATTATTGGTTTCAGCCTGAATGGGTCGGCTCGTCCGGAGTAGCAACACCCTCTCACAGAAAACCGACGTGAAGTAACAGTGCTTACATTGTTGCGTTTCGTTCGGTCAGTGAGAGCGCCGGAGACCCATCTCCCCTCCCCTCCCTTCTCCTCTTCCTTCTTCTCCCCCTTTCTATCCATTCCCACAAACACAGGCTGGCAACGCACTTGCGACTCCTCTGGGGTTACTAGTGTCTATGGACGGCGGTGATGGCTTAACAACAGGTGACCCGGATGTTCGTTTGCCTCCTATATGACATAAAAAAAAAAAGTTTTTAATATAATTTGCTTTTATTTGTTATATTTATAACGATATCGCGAGAAATTGGGAGTATTCCTTCTTTTATCTTACCTAGTCAGCGCCTTCTGGGAGCTCTTCATCCTCTAAACCGTTTCATTAGTTAATCAGAGCCATATAATAGAAAGAGATAGAAATATGGCGCTAAGCCATTTCATATTTTTCTTCATTTGATATTATTCTGACCTCTATTGTGAATATTACAGGACACTTACAGGCATACGGATAGTCGCTTCTCAAAACCTCAATAGTTTAAACCTCATATGTAAGTACTCATCAATGAACCTAATACGAATCCAAGCACAAGATAGCTGCTGTAAGCCGCTGAGGAATAACATTCCATTGTCTCTGTTTCCATGAGCAATTCAGGATTGATTATGATAGGACATATATTTTATTTTTATTGCAACTACGGGTCGTACTAATTTTTTGTTGAAATGAGCTTATGGGATATCCATTCACTTATTCATATAAGCTCTGTTTATCTTATGTTTCCCTTTTTATCCATTAGAGTCGTAATTTATTTTTAACCGACTTCGAAAAAGGAGGAGGTTATATGTTCGGGTGTATGTATTTTTTTTTTTATGTATGTTAATCGATATCTCCGTCAATTGTGAACCGATTTTAATGATTCTTTTTTTGTTTGATTCGGCTATACTCCAAGGTGGTCCCATATAAATTTGAAATTCGTTCACAATCAACCTAATATGACCAGTTAGATCTAGTACGATGTAATATCATGTTTGTTTGTCAAGTTATGAACTTCTGAAGAACAATTTCTTCTGTATCGAATTAAATCAAAGTCATGTACTCGAAAAATATCTAGAAATATGGTGGTAAGCGACTTTATATTTTTCTTTAAGTTATTGTTCAGACCTCTCGGTATTATTACAAACATTACAAGTATACAGGTAGCCGCTTATATATAGGTAGTCTACTAGCTAGCCTAGCTACTAGAAGTCTAATTACCATCACTATGAACGAATTTCACCTTTATTTGTTGTTCACTTCACATAAAATACAACTGTTATCAAAAAGACCGGAGCTATGATCAAAGTAAGAGCGTAAGCATTAATAGATTAAGATTCATAAAACCACTAAACCTTACTTACTTTATAATTAATTAAAACCATGTAAAATATATTCATATACACTAAAAATGGAAAATAAAAATTTTTACAAAAAAAAATTGA
>JACEII010000365.1:0-28695 GCA_014332785.1 Antheraea mylitta | reverse complement strand
AGTAAAACGGGATTTAAATTAATAGATACGTACAGCAAGGTTTTCGAAAATATCTAACAAATTGCAATAAACTTTCTTTTACATTAGATGGATTTCCGTCTTCTAGTATTATGCGGCTAGTAGTAGGTTATATTGCGGGATATATTATCAGTTAATTAGTAAAAAAAAACTAATGTGTGACAATAAGAACTTGTGTGCAACAGAGAAACAATTCTTTCACAAAAATTAATAAACTTGGAAGAAACATGGGAGATTATTCTATGTTTGTTTTGTTGGCTGAACCCAAGGGGAAAGGGTCTGGGGGCCTGGACTCTCACTGCACGGGTTCGGGGGCCTGGGAGGCAGCCTAGCAACCGGGATGCCTCAGCCGGGTGTGGCGTGGGAAACGCCTGCCGCCGGGGGTGTTACGGAGCTTGCTCACGCAACCCCGGGACACTCCCATAGTGCGGCGTAGGTTGTCGTGGAGTTTTAGCCGGTTAGAGTCGCCGAAAGGCCCCACCCCTCCGTGACTAAGCACGTAGGTGGTGGGCGGCTCAAGTCGGGGTTCCCCCCGGGAGCTTGGTAGTCCATGAGGATTTTCTCTTCACGTTAAAAAAAAGGTTATTCTATGGCTCTATCGATTTTTTACTATTTTCATGATAACCCTCGCCTATGGATGTTTTATAATAAAAATATTTGTTAATTTTTTACTAATCTTTGAATCGACTTTGACTAGAATTTCATTGGTAGGTGTCTCATCTTATTAGGACTAACTTAGACAATAATATATCAATAGTGCTATATATTATACAAAAGAGTCTTAACATTTGTTCAAGTTAACTCTACAAATTAAAGAAGTCAACTCTTCCCTGTGTCGTAGATTAGATATATGTGTGTAAATATATAAATAGCATTATAACAACCACACGAATTTAATAAAAGTATTAATTTGACGCTAAATATATGAATGAGACTAGATAACCTTCAACGTTTCCAGTTTCGTAAATAACATCATAAGTTCAAACGGTCATTGATTAGTTTTTATTAACCGACTTCGAAAAAGGAGGAGGTTATATGTTCGGGTGTATGTATTTTTTTTTTTTTATGTATGTTAATCGATATCTCCGTCAATTGTGAACCGATTTTAATGATTCTTTTTTTGTTTGATTCGGCTATACTCCAAGGTGGTCCCATATAAATTTGAATAAAATATTCAACCCTAAGAGGGTTAAATATCGTTTATTTGATTTTCACCCAGTTCGTGTCTACGTATTTTCGTGTACTTGAAAGTGATTTCAACAATTTTATTTGAAATTTGATAACTGGGAATGGTGTTCTTGAACATAAAAAAAAATCCAACCATAAGGGTTGAAAATAAAGGGATGAATAAAGCTTATATGAATAAATGAACTTCCCCACAAACTAATTTTAATGAAAACTTGGAACAACCTGTTGTAATGATAAGAATATCATTTAGTCAATCCTGAGTTGATCATGAAAATGAAGAATGGAACTCCTCAACGGCTTACAGCAGCTATCTTGTGTTTGGGTACATATGACTCGTTTTGACGAGGACTTATATGTGGGATTATGACTGTTGAGGCAATTCCCGTGAAACGGACATTAGGAAAGATGAGGTTCTGAAATTCGTTCACAATCAACCTAATAAGACCAGTTAGATCTAGTACGATGTAATATCATGTTTGTTTGTCAAGTTATGAACTTCTGAAGAACAATTACTTCTGTATCGAATTAAATCAAAGTCATGTAGGTACTCGAAAAATATCTAGAAATATGGTGGTAAGCGACTTTATATTTTTCTTTAAGTTATTGTTCAGACCTCTCGGTATTATTACAAACATTACGAGTATACAGGTAGCCGCTTATATATAGGTAGTCTAGTAGCTAACCTAGCTACTAGAAGTCTAATTACCATCACTATGAACGAATTTCACCTTTATTTTTTGTTCACTTCACATAAAATACAACTGTTATCAAAAAGACCGGAGCTGTGATCAAAGTAAGAGCGTAAGCGTTGCGGAAGCATTAATAGATTAAGATTCATAAAACCACTAAACCTTACTTACTTTATAATTAATTAAAACCATGTAAAATATATTTATATACACTAAAAATGGAAAAATAAAAATTTTTACAAAAAAAATTGAACCGACTTCGATATAAAAAACTTATAATGCACTGAAAAGTGAAAAATAAATATATCATTAATATAATCAAATTAAATAAAATATATGAATTTTTGCGCTACCTAGAAAAAAACTGGAAGTCGGTGCCAACCGAAAATCATATCGACATAGGTACGAAGTCCACTCTCACGCTCCTGATATATATCTGTATAATAAATAAATAAATAATGTAATATATTTTTTTACCAGCAACAACATTGAAATTTCGGTTGGCACCGACTTCCAGTATTTTTCTAGGTAGCGCAAAAATTCATATATTTTATTTAATTTGATTATATTAATGATATATTTATTTTTCACTTTTCAGTGCATTATAAGTTTTTTATATCGAAGTCGGTTCAATTTTTTTCGTAAAAATTTTTTATTTTTGTGTTGCGAGATTACAGATTTATTGAGAAATAACGTCATTAAACCAAAAATAGTTAATAATCAGAGTCATTTACTATTTAATAAATTACTATTAAAAACCAAGAGTCTGCAGAGTAACATAACAATAAATTACAGATTTTGTATACAAAAAAGTAGAAGAATGTGATTAAATATTTATATATATTATGTAATATATTTATATTATTATTTATTTATTTTTATTTGTATATATATTTGACCTCTATACATATGCACCAACAAAACTATTTGTTTGATAATACCGCTGGTTAGCTGGAAGAAAATGCTTTATAGCATTAAGCTCGCCAGTGTACAAAAAAAGTGTGCAATAAAATATTCATTCATTCATTAAAAACTATAGTTCAAAATTAGTTATAAAAATATAGCAACAGTGATATAATAGTAAAGATATGGTTGAATTCGTAGTCACTATTGCTACGTTATTGAAAAAAATAATAGTTATTATAATGTATTAAAATATAGTGTCCGGACGACCAAGCCTAGCTCGGTTCTTTAAAAAAAAAAACATTTAAAATAAAGTGTTGGATTTTTCTCACAAAATTTGCCTATTTATTTGGTAGTGGTAGAGCCAAGCTGAAGCTATTATTGTTTTCAGCACGAATGGGTCGACTCGTCCGGGGAAGCACCACTCTCTCACTGAAAACCGACGTGAAGTAACAGTGCTTGCATTGTTGCGTTTCGTTCGGTCAGTCAGAGAGCCGGAGAGCCACCTACCCTCCCCTTCCCCTTCCTCCTTCCCTTCCTGCCTCTCCCCCACCCTCCTCCCAAATATAGTTTGGCAACGCAGTTGCGACTCCTCTGGTGTTGCAAGTGTCTATGGACGGTGGTGATCACTTAACATCAGGTGACCCATCTGTTCGTTTGCCTACTATGTTATAAAAAAAAATAATTAAAAATATCTCTCTTATAATTATAATTTGTATACAAAAAAAAGATCTCTCTTTTGCTGTCACTCGAATTTGAACTGGGGTTACACAGATTTTCGAACCATACGTTTTCCATCTAAGTTATTTTTGTTTTGACAGCGGCTCGAAATTAATCTTTATATTGTAGCAATATTTTCTCATTGCCTGAAAACTCAGTTAAAAAAACATCTATGAATGACATCTAGCTAGATCGATATATCGTACCCAGAACTACCTACATACTAAGGTTTCAAGGAAATAGATGACGCCGTTTCCGAGATCCTGAATATATACAAATATAAAAGATTTATCTATACTAATATTATGAACTAGCTGTGCCCGCGACACCGTCCGCCTGGAACTTATTATGAGAAAACAATGACTAAGTAGAATAATCTGAATGTATGAAGTCCATTTACTTATCTACTTTTCTCTTGTACTTAAGTCGCGTCGACATTAAAATTACAATAACTTTTGATAGAGTGTACCGATTTCAATGAAACAAAGACAAAGTTACTCTTGAAAGTATGCTTTATGACTTTCTTTCCAAGGTTTTTCTTGTAAATGCGGTGCTTTAGCAGTAATACGATTTCATACATACAGACAGACATTTCTAAAATGATTCAAATATATTCTATTACTTATTCCGAGACACCAGCAAATTTTTTTTTATGAAAATCGCGAAAGTATAGAAATGCTAGATTTACATTCTTATTATATATATAAAAGACATATACGGTGTTATTACAAAAAAGTTAAATACTTGGTTTAAAAAAGGTTTCGTATTTAATGCACCGCGCTCGCCCGAAGCAAGATCGCGTTATGCTTTTTTCGCAAGTTTAACATTTTTTTTTTAATAGAGAGGAAAATCCTGCATGGGATACGCCTCACGTTACCGGGGGACAACGTGAGGGTTATGCCAGACTCTTACTGGCTAAAAACCCCCCTGCCGCCTTTACGCGTAATTGGACCAGGGTGCGAGATCACGGTTTGCATTCTCCGCATCCCTGGTCGCGCGCTTGGATCGCCCGTAGGTGGTAAGACGGGGATCTACGTCTCCTGGAAAGACTGGAGTTCTCACCACGTCACTTCAAGTGGAAGCTGCGGCTACACACCGTGCTTCTCCATCACGAGTCTTCCTCCCTATATGGCAATGAACGCCCCCACATTCACTGCCGGGAGGGTCGCAAGTGTAACCTAACCTAACTAAAGCGAGACAAAAGAGCAAGACGGCGAACATTCACCGAGAAATCTTTTTAAAACTAGCGTTCAAAATTTGCTTAACTTTTTTGTAATAACAAAATAACATAAAGTTTGTAGGTTTGTGACGTTGTGCCTGATGATCTTAGGAACTACAGGTCGAATATAAAAATTCTGTCAGTGTTAGAGAGCTCCTTTATTGAGGAAGGCATATGCTACATATCATCACGCCAAGACAAATAGGAACAGAGCATCAATTAAGAATGTTTCGAAGTCGTCTTTTTTCCTTTTGAGAGCTTTCCCTGCTTGTTAATCCGTTAAGTGATGTTTACTAGTCATATTATTAACAACAACTATGAATTCTTATATGTAATGATATAATATCTGAACCACAGTAACGCGTGGCCAGGTATAACTTTGTAATTATAAAAAAAATAAAGAACGGATCCAACAAATGTGTTTCAAAATCATAAGATTTTTTGCAGGTAGACGTGGCAACAGTCAATCAATGTTATGCGGAAATGGCAAAGGAAAATCATATTAAATAAATTCTGGACATAATTTTTTTTTTATTATATCAAAAGAGGCGAACGAACTGGTGGGTCACGTGGTGTTAAGTGATCACCACCGTCCATAGACACTAGCGAGATCAGGGACGTCGCAAGTGCGTTGCCAGCCTGTATATGGGAGAAGGGGGAGGGGAAGGAAAGGGAAAGCAGGAAAGAGGAAGGGACGTGGGCTTCCGTCTCTCTCGCTGACCGAACGAAACATAACAATACAAGCACTGTTATTTCACGTCGGTTATCAATGAGAGGGGTGGTACTACTCCGGAGGAGCCGACCCATTCATGCTGAAACCAAAAATAGCTTCAGCGGGGCTCAACCACCTACATAATACTGCTACATTTAAGCATAAACAAAATATTACACACGTATTTGGAATCTGTCATTTCTATATGATTATTCATTGAATTCTCATTTTGGCGCCAATACATTGTGCAATATTTTGCGATATTACAATGGAGTGGGGTGATAAAAAGAACCGAATCGCTTTGTTTTCATTACACAAAGTAGATATGGAGCCAAATGCAATGTTTAAAACTCTCCATACGCTTGGGATTAGTAAAATGTTTGTGTACCTGGCTATTAATAGGTACAATGAGATCTCCTTTGTGACAGAAAAAATCTGATCGTCCACGTAGTGTTCCTACGAAAAAGGTGGCCAGACTAACTAGTAAGGCAAAGAATTTGAAGAAATCCTGTGTGAAAGCAAAAGATTGTATGTCAGGAGATGAAGATAGCACCTAGAACCAATGGTTATTTTTTTTTTCGAAATGACTACGCTATTTACCCAGCAAGGTCTTTAACAGCTTCACTAAACTACTAAAGCGAGCGCTTAAGGCACTCAGCCGATTTTAATTTGGCAACCAGCTCAAGGGTGCACGACACACCTCGGCTTGGCTGTTGTCTGTTGCATACAAATTGCGACCTATCTTAGCTAACTATTCATATATGTATGAGTTGTTGAAACGTATATGTGTACCAAACATACACGCCTCTACAACTTCTCCATATATTTATTATCGGAAAATTGAGAGTTTTTCAGTTCGATAAGGGAAAAAAGTAAACCCTTCCGCTTTTATGTGTAAGCGTGTAGGCGTGCACGTGTGTGGGGGTGATCGTGTAGTGTTGTAGCGGTGATGTATATTTGTGTGTCACCGTATCGCGCAAGCAACGCACTCAAAAGCTCTCTACCGAGGGATTGAACCTAGGCTTGAACTGCTGCCGTGGGAGGCCTAATCGGGTGTGCGGGAGCGAAATTAATCCCCAGACCACGGCGGTGTGATCTGTGGTTACGCGGGCGTGGGCGTGAGCACGCTCTGTTTCGAGGGACAGACTGGTACTGATCGTTCGCTGACGTGATTGAATCAGGAGGGTCGGTAAAAGTAAATTTAGCTGCGCTCAAGATAATGAGATGTGTTTCTGGCCTTCATCTCATTGATCTAGTACGGAGTGTGTAGACACTTTAAATACGGAACTTTTTTGACGTCACTATGACATAAAAGGAAAGAAAATTCAAATAAGGAGGAAAAGAACAATTCTAATTGATGTATATGATATGATGTATATACATATATATATTTACATCGCTACACTGCCATATACTAGACAGCATCGCTTTTACACCGCTTTAAAATATATATTGTGTCAACACATTGAAACCTTATATGGTGTCCGCATTGGCATAAGCACAACGGAATTCGAGTATATTATTTGTACCACCCGCTTAAGAAGAGAAGCTTCATATTGAAAGAACACACAGACCGCTCATTTCGCCTGAGACGCCGCTGCTCCGTATAAGGCGCTGAGTTGCAGGTTAGTCCACGCTTATTATTTGGGGTTCTTATAATTTTGTTTATTTATAGACAAGGCCACCAACCGGTCTTACGCTTTCTAGTCATTTTTACCGCATATCCCGGTGGAGCTTCATTTACACGGTCCCAACAGCCCCTTCATTGGTCCTTCGTAAGCCGGATAATTTCCATGCATTGCATCACCGCATTTTCGGTTCCATATTTATCTGCATATGTATATAGATATCCGTATATCTCTCGCTCTAAACTTTCCGCCATCTTATTTTTGTCGTCATGATTTCTTATTATTTATTTATATAAGAAACATGTCATTCATATTGGTGCATTCTTATATTTACGCTCTTTGATTAAACTCTTACTGACAAGTCACGTCATATTTTGAAATGTCGATATCAAATACATAATTTTCTCTAGCGAAGCTTAGAACAGACAAAAGAATTGCTCTTTTCTCGAGTTAACCGCAATGATATTTACATTGGTTAACCGTATATACAATCTATCGAAAAATATTTCATCCTTTGATTCGCGTGCTAACAAAGATTTCCTGACCGAGTCAGAAACTATTAATGATTTACAAAATAGATTCGAAGGCATTATCGACCAAATTAATGATATAATATTAAATTCAAAACCTGATTCTAGCTCTGACTATTCAAGTTTAGAATCTTTTAAAGATTTGTATATTCGTATAACATGCTTCCGCAATAAAATATTGAATTTACGATTTTATAGTCGCGATCTGACTGTAACGAGTCCGCTAAATATTCAATACAACTACCGCCTATTGTTATTACCTACTTTTGATGGAAAGATGGAGAATTGGCTTGTTTTTTACAAGTCATTTAAAGTTAACATACATTGCAATGAGCAATTGTCAGAATCGCAAAGGATACAATACCTCATTGGGAAATTGACGCATGACGCTTTAAAGGTAACCGCTGGAATATTGCCTAACGGCGATACCTATAAAATAATTTGGGACAATTTAGTCAAAAAATATCAAGACATGCGTGCATAAGGCACTAATTATTCAAATAATATTTTGAGCTTAGAAGAATGTTCGTATACTTCAAAATGTTTAGACCTCTTTATAGAAAACTATACGTCATCCGTGTCTGCTCTCAAATTATTAGATATTCCGGATTTGACAGACTTTATATTATTGCATTTCGCATTGAGAAATATGATTTTCAAACCGCTCAAGCGTTCAAAATGTCAGTTCCCTGTGTCGAAATACCGACTACTGAATATTTAATTAATCTCGTACAAGATCAAGTAAAGATCTTAGAAGAGTCGAATAATGAAGCACCCGCTAAATTACGTGAACAACTATAAGACCATCCTCGCGAGTGGTAATGCGTTCATCTCGGGTACGGCTGTATCTACTTTAGCTTCCATTCCCATTACAGCTACCGCTCTTGCTCCCACTCTCGTTCCCACGCCCATTTCTGCTTCGTATTCCGCTCCCGCTTTTTATACCGCTCTTGCTATGGCTGCTATACGTTTGCCCCAGTCGTGCTGTATTTTTTGCAACAATAGCAATCACGTTCGTCTTAACTGCTGCATGAAATTTAAGAATTTGCCATCGCCTAAAGAGCCATTTAATTTTATTAAATGTAGACGCGCATATGTAAATTGTCTCAGCATATTACAAACTTTATCCAAATGTAAATCGTCGTCTATTTGCATAATATGCAACAAACAACATCAGTCTTTTACATTTTGTTAAAAATATTTCGACAAATACGCATTTATTAACGAATAAATATCCTAGTTGCGATACATCTTGTGTCCAATGCATTTCTTCGCTGCCACCTCTTGTTTCGGCAACACACGTCTTTATTTACCGCATTAGCCTCGAAAGGCTAAGTTCGTATTTTTTTTAACCAGAGAGATTACTCCAACGCACCCACAATTTTCTAAATACGCAACCGAATATTGTAACACACCAATTCTACCTAGTGGCATTCCATACTCGCATCGTAAGATTATTAAACTTAAAACAGGAGGTAATTCCTCAGAACCTTTTTATTTATATTATTGGTATATAATTATTACTTAGTATATAATTTAGTAGTATATAAAAGCGCCTGATGGAAAACGACAAAAGATTATCTGCATAGACGATCTGTTACCATTGCTGGATAAATATCCGAAGGGGCCTACAGTGCGTGCTACAGATAAGTCAACATCTCGTTAACTTTAGTGTATACTTTAATTGTTGTGTTATTTTGAGTGTATTGATTTTTATTTTATTTTTCGCTTTGAATCCTTATGAATGTAAGCTGACGGGTGGCGCATAGATAAATACTTGCACCAACTAGCCAATACTTTTAGACAGGAGTATATAGTTTATTCATAGTACAATTACTATATATTTTTATTATTATGTCAACATCTTGATGACAACTGAGATCCGAATGGCGATGAAACGTAGAGACTGTGCTTTTCGTATATTTAAAAAAAAACCGTGTCGAGATGAACTAGAATTTAAGTCCGCTAGAAACCGATGTAACCAGATCGTACTCAATGCCAAACGTCAGTATGTCCTTAATAATATTTCTCTGTTCGTTCTTCCTCAGCTGATATCTGGAAGCTCCTTAGGATTCTTGGCATTGGTAAATCTGAACATCTAGATCTACCTAATACAATAAAGTTAGATGATATCAATAACCATTTCACAACCACCGATAAACTGAGTAATCTAACTGAAAGTAAGACAACTAACTGCATTGCCTTGTATGGACATGGTCCCATTCAAATTTTACAAGTGATCATATTATAAAGTTCGTTCTTTCAATATAATTTAATGCTATGGGCTGTGATAATTTGAGTAGACAAATGATTATTACTATCCTTGACCAGATTCTTCCTATTTTATTTTATCTCATAAATTTTTCTCTATCCTCTGGACAGTTTCCATCCATATAGAGTAAAGCCTATGTCCGTCCTCTCCCTAAAATTGCAAACCCTTCTCTTCCCAGTCACTCTCTACCTATATCTATTCTTTAATTTCTTTTCAAAGTACTCGAAGCATGTGTGCACAATCAACTATCATCCTTTGTACATTGATAGACTTCTATACTTTGTACATAGACTTCAGTTCGTTACCTCAGATTATATTCAGTGCTCTTGTTACACACTTAAAGGACTTTGGTTTACACACTGATGACACATTGGATTGGAGAACTCATATTTCCACGGTTAGTCAGAAAGTGATCGGTACTCTATGTCTTTTTATCGCCTGAAAAATTTTCTCCCAGTTATAACGAAAGTCATGCTAGTACAATCTATAATATTTCCTATAATTGACTATGGTGATGTGTGCTTTTACGAACTGAACACTGACCTTCTTAACAAACTTGACATATTTCTCAACAATTGCATTCGATCTCTTTTTAATCTTCGTAAGTATGATCGTATATCGAGCCATCGTTCAGGACTTAATTGGTTGCCCATACGCCAGCGTCGGAGTTTGCAGGCCCTGACAACTCTGTATTCTCTTTTATTTTTTCCCAACACTCCCTCATACTTATCCACATTTTCAGTTTTTATACTCTTAACCTTCGCTCTTCTAATAACCTTATTCTTAACTGGCCTGTCCATACTTCCGGTTCTTGTAAATCCCTCTTTCTTCATCCAATCCATTCTCCTATGGAATGCGCTTCCTTGTGAAATCAGGATGTCATCTAACCGTTTCAGTTTTAAAGTCAGTGTACGTCGGCTTTACCAGTGTCATTTAGCAGAATTATCTGGTTAATGCTGTGTTTAGTACTTGATGTTGACTTATTATACTTTTATTTATTTTATTGATATTTATGTATGATATTGTTATGTGTATGTATTGTATATATGTAGTATATATGTAGTATATCGGTGTTGATATTTTATTTATATATTGTGATATTAAATAGGTTAAACATAATTTTATAAAAACCTCGCCTTTTACACCTATCACCAACATTACACGAACATTTAACGCATAATGTGCAAATAAATAAATATTATATAAATTACAACGCTGCAAAGAATAAATCTTACTCGAAGATATGCTTTATGGTTTTCTTAAGAAGGTTTTCTCACGAACGTAATGTTGTAGGTGGTAGAGCCACGCCGAAGCTATTACTGGTTTCAGCATGAATTGGTCGGCTCGCCCAGGGTTCTACCACTCTCTCACAGAAACACAGACGTGTTATAGCATAGTAATATTAATTCTAACTCTGTTGTGTATTAAGCTATTGGCAATATTACGCCCCATTTAGAACTTACGGCGATATTCATAGCGGCCAAAAAGATTCTCACAGACTTGTACTCTTTATTACAAGGCTCTAGTGGCAATCCTAAGCAAAATATCCATGTCAAAAATTTAAAATGATTTTTTTTATCGAAATGACTACGCTATTTTGACCCAGCAAGGTCTTAACAGCTTCACCGAACTATTAAGGCGAGCGCTAAAGGCACTCAGCCGATTTTATTTTGGCAACCAGCTCAAGGGTGCACGGCACACCTCGACTTGGCTGTTGCCTGTTGCATGCAAAATCGCGACCTATCTTAGCTAACCTAGCTAACTATTCATATATGTATGCGTTGTTGAACCGTATATGTGTACCAAGCATACACGCCTCAACAACTCCTCCATATATTTACTATCGGAAAATTGAGAGTTTTTTAGTTTGATAAGGGAAAAAAAGTAAACCCTTCCACTTTCATGTGTAAGCGTGTAGGCGTGCACGTGTGTGGAGGTGATCGTGTAGTGTTGTAGCAGTGATGTATATTTGTGTGTCACCGTATCGCGCAAGCAACGCACTCAAGGGCTCCCTACCGAGGGATCGAACCTAGGCTTGAGCCGCTGCCGTGGGAGGCCTAATCGGGTAATTAAAATGATGGAAAACGCGATCTATAGATTTATCTATTATAATATATGTAACTATATATATAATAACAATGTAAAAATAAAGTGTCTGCACTTTTTGATTTTTGTGAACAAAAAATGTTTCATTTGTCTTGAAATAACCATAAAAATACATTTCAATAATTCTTAGAAACGTTTGTCGGTCTGTTTGGTTGCATTGCATCACTTTTATCTCTCTTGAGATCCTATGTCCCCAAATTGTCGGGGCAAAGGGCAGACACAATGTTTCTCCATCTCGATCTGTCGATGGCTTGAAGCTTCACCTCACTCCAAGTCAGCCCAATCTTTGTGGACTCCGCGAGCACAAATCGCCAAGTTTGTCCAGGTCGACCACGCTTCCGCCTGCCCTGGGGATTCCAGTCCAACGCCTGATTAGGGATATAGCTGTTGTCCCTTCGCAAAGTGTGGATCCTGGTCCATTCATCACTTTTATAGTGTAGGATAAAACCTCAAAGAAAATCATAAATTATGGGGTGTAAGGGGTGTCGAGTAACATCTTAAGATTTGAGACACCCAAGCCAACCTCACCTGCACGTGGTGCACCCTGCTGATCAACGAACGAGGCAATGGCGATAGCGGCGTGGTAGGGTTTTACAGCCCGACTGGGTCGCAACCACCATGTACATGGCGAAAAAGCCCGTCATAGTGACTCGCTTTTGCGCGTCGCGTTTCGGGATCAACCTGTGCATATCCAGTACCAGGTGACTTCCGTCATTATGGCCGGCATGACAGCGACGACCGACGATGGATGATCTGTCTCTCGGTGGTCGCCACTGTTTTTGGATTGTACTATGCTTACCATCAGGTATAGTGCAGTCACTTTGTCGTGCTTCAATAAAAAAAAAAAATAAAGCATATCCCTGAGTAATATTTAGTCTTAATTTCATTAAAATCGATTAACTCTATCAAAAGTTATTATAATTTTAATGAAGACGCGACTTAAGTACGTCAGAAAAGTAGATAAGTAAATGGACTTAATACATTCAGAGGATTTATTAGTGACTATTTTTTTACATTAAGTTCCTCACAGACGGAGTCGCGGGAACAGCTAGTGTGAAATAAAACCACAAGATATTTTCATACAATTTGTAATTGCATCCTTAAAAATAATTATTCATGTTAAAATATGTAAATACTACGCAATTAAAGATACATTGTGTACGATAAAATATAACATTGAATATATATTTTAATTAGTATAATCATATTTTGTTTATGTGTTAACCTTGAATTTGTGTAATGAATAATTTTCTCAGGTAAAATCTATATTTCTCTAAATCTATATTTCTAATAACCGTACAAATTAATTAAAAATATAAAATAGTGAAGGTAGGTATTAATTTCTGCTCGAACTGAAAATATTCATGACGCTATATTTTTTTGTTATTATGAGGAATGGAGTTTTTTTTCTCGAACTGACTACGCTATTGACCCAGCAGGGTCTTAACAGCTTCACCGGACTACTAAGGTGAGCGCTTAGGGCACTCGGACGATTTTATTTGACAACTAGCTCAAGGGTGTACGGCACACCTCGGCTTGGGCTGTTGCCTGATACGTGCAATTCGCGACCTATTTGAGCTGACTTGAGCTAACTATTCATACATATATGAGTTGTTGGAACATATATGTGTCCCAAGCATACATACTTCTACAACTTTTATATATATTTCGTATCGGATAATTTGAGGAATGGAGTGTTTGTACAATACATTTCTTGATTACTTGTAATAATACTTTAGAATCATTCGTCGTCAGGTTGTTTGCCGTCTGCAAGATCTTTGGCTCTTTGTAAAACGTCGATCGCTGGGCCAGCGCTGATTATAGAGTCTCTCACCCTTTGGCCAATACCTTCCTGAAATAAAAACGTATTTTTAGTTTAAAAAAAAACAACTCTTATAAATCACTAAAAGCTAGAATATCCTAAAAGATTCTGATAGCTTAACTTGATTTATTTATATTAAAATATTATTTATATATAACTTTCGTATATATTTTAAGCTGATTTTTAATTTCTAATATATCTTTAATTTTTTGAAATGAGAATTTCTTTAGGTGCATTAAGCGGAATTATTTTGACGGGCAATAAATTTATAATGTCGCGTCATGACATGCTAGTAAGCGTGACCGACCGTTTTGCACTTGTGTACTAACGATGCGTAGTATAAGAGCCTGTGTATTTTTGACTCGGACTCAAATAAAACCGAGTCAACTAAAAATGAACCGTCACGGGTCGCCTGGCAGATGTCATCGATGAACATCGATATTGTTCGAATCTAACGAATTTCAAATTCTCTAATTCTCAAATTACACTATAGGTATGAAAGCTCAGTGCGCCAAGAGAGATTATGCACAGTCGCTCGCGCCTGCCATCGTCGTGTCGTCGCCACGCCAACAATCAGGCTTACCCGCGACTATAGATGTTTCGCATCGAAAAGGTTTTCAGTACAAAATCTCATCTTTCTAACGCCATCTAGTGGAACCCGATAGAACTTATGCAACACGAGACACAGATAACAAGCTATCTAGTGGAAAAATAATAGATTTCTTTTTACTAAACAAATTATTAAATGGAGCCATAAGAGAATTCTAAAGAAACTAACTATTGTAAGTAACTGAATAACTAATAAATTAACTAACGGTGAATTAAAATATAAATACAGAATAAAATACTAACAAGTTCTTTGAAGAAATCCCACGCCGTGACCGTTGACACCAGCATAATGCAGATGGCGGCGAAAATCAAAATTCTTGCGGAATTCATTTTTGTACAAATTTTATATTTCGAATTTAATAATTCGAAATGCTAACTTCAGTTCGATAGCAACCGCTTGAATGACGTACAAATGATTCTAATTTCGTCTTTTATACTGTACGCCTGTATAATATTCAAGTAGTCTTCCTTGTTATGGAAAAATGAGTTTTATGCTATAGTAAATACGGTTTATGTTTACGTAATACGTAATGAAGTTGCGAATGTAACCACAGATACGATAAAGAGAGTTCGTGCGGGTCAAGAAAAAGAAACAAAGCGTTTGCAGGTTGTTCCCCGATTCCCACCGTTTATCAGGTTAATGGGGAATTACGAATATTATACACATTATATTGTTCAAAAACAACTGATATTGGCAGTAACTTTTGACCGCCACTATCTTTACTAATATTATAAAGAGGTAAAGTTTGTGACGCTGTGAATTGTGACGTTGTAGGGGTTAATCTCAGTAACTACTGATCCGATTTGAAAAATTCTTTCATTGTTATATAGCTCCTTTATCGAGGATGGTTATAGACTATATATCATCACGCTAAGACCAATAGGAGCGGAGCAACAATGAAGAATGTTTAAAAATCGGGATGTTTTTTCCTCTTGAGAGCTTTCGCTGCATATTAGTTAGCCCAAATTAACTATGTCCACGCGAACGAAGTTACTGGGAATGTTACTGGGTGTTATTTTTTGGAGTGAAAATTACTTTAGGGGCTTAAAGAGGGGTTCTCTTTATTTTACACATATGTAAAACTGAAGTGTATGTTAGTAATGTCACTATAACAAATGTTCACTAAATATAAAAGGTTATATGGTACTTATAATAAAAGAAAAGAACAATAAAAAATCAATCGTCACGGGACGCCTGGCAGATGTGAAATATCGAAACTGTTTGTATAACTTATATACATTAAATAACATATTATGACAGGTTAGCAATGGCATAATGAAAAGATAAAGTATTACAAATTTCTTCCATCAAATATTAAATTCATTATTAAACAAAAAATACAAAAATAAAATGATATCGCGAATCACCTCTAGACGCAAGCGCGGTAAGTTTAGCGGCATTTATCAAAGTGCGCTAGGTCATCGGCGCGTGCCGCCGAACATTAGTAAAACGAGTGGCCGACAAAACAATTTGAATATTATGTTTATACAGATAGGGTTGCAAATATTTTCAGAATGTCGTTAATAGTGCAGAGTTCATGGTTTTGCATCGCCATGTCTCGCCACGGCAATGCAGAAATGGCAAAGGATAACCAAATTAAACATTGTATTTACATTTGGTTAAATTAAATAATCAGTCAAAGATTCACCAGTTTTGTTTCTAACACTGACTTTTATTTTCTGACTCCATAGACATATAAAATCAAAATATTGTTTGCAGGTAGACATGGCAACAGCCATTCCATTCCAGGCAGAAATAGCAAAGTAAAATTAAATCTGGATTAATTCGGTTAGCAGTATATGTTAAAATCTGTATAATTAATTTCGTATGCTAATGGAAGCCAGGTCATGCGAAATCAGATCCGGCGTCACTAAACAAATATCTCATTAGCGTAATTTGTTACCGAACGGGTATAAAAGAGAAATTAATTCCCCCAATTTGATCAATTTAGTATGAAAACGAAATAACTAAGTAGGTACAAAGGCTTCATTTTTAATTATAGCCGTCGACGTAATGCAAAATAACAGTGAAAATGTTATTTTGTAGTTGCCCTTTTTTAATACAACTTTATTTAACACTAGTTGTACCTGTGCCCTCGTCTGTGAGAAACTTTATATAAAAAATAGCGGTTAATAAAGTCATCTGAGTCTATGAGTTCATTTATTTATTTACTTTTCTCTCGTGCTTAAGTCGTGACGTCATTAAAATTACAATAACTTCTGATAGAATTAACCAATTTTAATGAAACGAGGAATAAGTGTTATATGAAAATATGCATTATGATTTTAGTAAAAGGTTTTGTAATGAACGTATTGTTGTAGGTGGTAAAGTCACGCCGAAACTAGTACTAGTTTCAGGATGAATGTGTCGGTTCACCCGGGGTAGTACCACCCGACCCACAGAAAGCTGACGTGAAGTAACAGTGTTTGCATTGTTGCGTTACGTTCAGTTATCGAGAGCGCCAGAAGCCCACCTCTCCTCTTCCTTCCCCCCACTCCCGCAAAGACAAGCTAGCAACGTACTTGTGGTGGTGATCATTTAACATCAGGTGACTCACCTGTTCATTTGTCGCCCATGATATAAAAAAAAATCTCAGGTTTTGAGATTGAGATTTTTTTTTATATATATATTATATATGTTTTATATATATATATATTATATATATTTATATTATTTATAATATATATATTATATTTATATATATATATTATATTTATATATATATATTTATATATATATATATATATATATATTATTAGTAATTTATTAAATATTCACTGTTTAATTATTATTATTTTTTTTGGTTTAATGACGTTATTGTTTTTATAGCGCTTGCATTTCCATTTCCATTTTTTATGGCCATTTCAGGTTCCAGTTACCTTACGATATTTTTCTTCACCGTCAACCAATTTAAATTAGTAAATGTACGAGAATTCCCGGATATTCGTTGATACGTACCCGGGGTTCGAATCTGTAGACATCGAATTGACTTTCCATCGGTTAAACCACTCCACCATGGCTGATTATGAAACAATATCGCACCCCCGGTACGACACTGTCACTTATGTAAAAATGCAAGTTTTCAGAAGAAGCCTTTAAAATTTTGACATCGTAAAAATTATTATATTTCGCCATTAAGCCAGGGTAAATAGCTTATACTACAGCCTCAACTTTTAACTTACCTTTGAATGAATAATTATAACTTGATATTGTAAAAAAGATACTATTAAAATAAATTAAACTTGCAAAACCCCTTATCAGTGACGTTGTAACACTAACGAAAAATAATAACCGTAATTATGTAACATTTTTTTTTATTGTAAAACGACAAAGTGACTGCGCTATGCCTGATGGTAAGCATAGTACAATCCAAAAACATCGACAACCACCGAGAGACAGATTATCCATCGCCGGTCGCAGCTGTCATGCCGGCCATAATGACGAAAGTCACCCGGTACTGGATATGCACAGGCTGATCCCGAAACGCGACGCGCAGAACCGAGTCACTATGACGGGCTTTTTCGCCATATACATGGTGGTTGCGACCCAGTTGGGCTGTAAAACCCTACCACCCCGCTGTCGCCATTGCCTCGTTCGTTATTCAGCAAGGTGCACCACGTTTGAAGCCTGGCCTTCACTCGCCAAGCTGCTGCAGGGGCAGTTTCAGGTCAGTGAGCATGCTCGATCCCTGGCTGCCCCTTCCATGCGGCGGACGGTTCACCGTGGGGTTTTAGTCCGTGCGAATCGGACATAACCTACCCTCTCCCCCGCGAGGGTAGCGTATCCGTTAGGGATTTCCCCACGTTAATAAAAAAAAGGGTGCAGCACGTGCAGGTGAGGTTTGCTTGGGTGTCTCAAGTCTTAAGATGTTACTCGACACCCCTTACACCCCAAAACAAACATTGAATTGAAAAACCAAAAAGTTTATTTTAAATTGCAATTATGCACTGTTATTAATTAGTATAAGGAATAAAATATGTCTATTTTTTTTTAATTCTCCTCAAGCTCTTGGCGAATCTTGTAATTGGAATATTCAACAAGGTTCACTGTAGTTACAAAACTAATCTTTGAAAAATATTTAAATATATCGGGGACATAAGCTCACAACTGTATCTAAGGTTACTATAACTCCAGAATACCAAAAAAGAATGTGGTGTCGTGTGACACCAGGTAGTAACGAAGTTCCTTCGGCTAATGTAGAATCGACACAATTTGCAAAAAAAAATCGTGCTCAATTTTATGTAATCGTAATTCAAATTATCAATTAAAATAACAAAATATGTCTCTTTATTATTGTTTGACAACATAAAATTACATAGAAATAGAAATAATTACAAAAAAGGAGAAAGAGAAAGGTATTATACACTACTCGCTTGTGAATACGACTGTCACGCCTGCGCACGTCTTTATTCCACGCACTTTTCGTTACGGTTTTACTATCACATTTTTTCAGTTCGGTCGCGCAGCAAAATCCCTATCTCCTCCAAGCCTGTCGTAAGGAACTTCATTCCAAAAAAATATTATGTCACAATTACCTTAGTAACGATGTTTCTCCACGCGTCATCTGATTCACGCTAAAACGGCAAAGACATTCATGTCCTCATACGGAAATTATGCATATGAGGTAAACAGCATCATGGCTCCAATTAAAGGGATGCTTTAGGACAATTGTTACGTACTTAACTCCTTTTTGCATAAGTGTCAGTGTTGCACCGGGTTTGCGATATAATGATTTGCTTACGAATTTTGAAAAGTACCCAGAAAACTATTTCCTCTAAGCAGACATGACTAAACACGATGCGTAAAACTTTTGCAATATTCTATATCGCCCTCGATTATATAGATTGTAATAAACAATGCCAGTTCAATGATGAGGTTCACACGTCACCCATTGATAATGTTGACGAAACATAAAACTTAAATAATAGAATTTTAATATACCTATCCCTCCTTTAAGGGGACATTTCATGTGCATCGGACAAATAAAAAATATTAGTGCCTCCGTTTTTAGGAGTAGTTGATTATGTTATTTATACCTTTATATGTTCTCGAATCAGATACAAAATATTAGTCTGGTGAAGCTATGAAGGCCAGTCAAAACAATAGCTTAATCACTTCGAAAAAAAAAACAAAATATTTTTATAATATAAAGTCTGGCTAATGAATTAGAGGACTTTAAACATCTTAATGCGTCAAAATAATTAAAGTGGTCATATATACATTTATTATACTTGGTCGTAGGTGGTAGAGCTACGCTGAAGCTATTACTGGTTTCAGCGTGAATGGGTCGGCTCGTCCGGGGTAGTACCAGTCTCTCACATAAAACCGACGTGTAGTGCAGTGCTTGCATTGTTGCGTTTCGTTCGATGAGTGAGAGCGCCAGAGACCTACCTTCAGTCCCCCTTTTCTCTCCCATAATCATTTATATCTTTCTCTATTCCGCAAACACAGACAGGCAACGTACTCGCGACTTCCCTGGTGTCTATGGACCCACCTGTTCGTTTACCTCCTATGATGTATATTAAAAAAAACTTCCAACGCTGTTCATATCGAAGTTTTATAAAATAACTAGCGGCCCCGGCAGACGTTGTCCTGCGTAAATAATTAAAAAAAACCTTAACAGGTGGTAATCATGCTATTGAATTGTAGCTTATATGACACGGTTGTCGGTTTACCATAGCAGTGCCTTCTATTGATTACTTACTCAATCCAGTCGAAAAGTATCGACATCTGTTAGAATCTTTTGAAGATAACATAAAATTGCGACTATAATTAAAGATCTAAGCTATCTTATCTCTCAAGTTGGACCAAACTGCATATTGCGTGCAAATTTGAACAAAATCTGTTAAGCGGTTTAGGAGTCCATCGCGGACAAACATCGTGACAGGAGATTTATTGTGAGAGTTCCCAAAAATCTGACACTATTGCTTCACATATAATAATATAGAAATGAAACAAAGTGCGAATTGTTACAGTTTTTATGAATATGCTAATGTACAAGTATGAGTCTGAGTATGATTCTGATTCTGAATAAATATTTGTGAATTACAATAGGGTGTCATTAAACCGAAAACGATCTTGACACCGCAATTCAGAAATAACACAATGGAGAACAGCGACATCTAGTGTTGAATAGCCGAAGCGTTATAATGACAAGTATTAAAACATAAATTTATATAACGCTAAACATACCGCCCGCCATGGACAGAATGTCCATTCACAGGTGAAAAAAAATGCAAATCTATGTTCCTCCAATTATAAAAATTAAACAAATACACTCTTATCAATTCATGTTGTTCCAACTATACAAAATTAAACAAAATACAAATTATTACATCTAATTCAAAGTAGTTATATACACATCTCGATATAATGGACTGTAGTTAATAAAGTAATAAACAAAAAATATAACATACTTAAAATAATTGACAATATAATCTAACTATTTTATTCAGCAATTGGCAATACAATCAATTTTGATACAGGTCGTTTGATTACTGAACCTTTGCAACGTAAGGATACTACTCGTGTCACACCGTCAGACCCAGTGTGTTTATCTGTGATTAAGCCATATAGCCACCGTGCTGGAGGCAAATTATCCTCTACCACTAAAACGACATCACCCACATCAGGTTCTGGCGTATGATGTGACCATTTGTGTCTTTGCTGAAGCTGATTGAGATATTCTCGTGACCATCTTCGCCAAAATTCTTGGGTCAGACGTTGCATTAGATGCCATCTTTTAAGAGAACTGATGTTTACATTTTCGTAGCTATTTTCGGGTATAAGCAACAATGGCTCCCCTATCAGCAAATGGCCTGGGGTGAGGGGACTAGAATCTTCTGCGTGATTACTAATCTGACTAATAGGCCTTGAATTTAAACACGCTTCTATTTGAGCTAGTACAGTGGTAATTTCTTCAAATGTGAGGGTGTGAGTACCAATCACCCGTCTTAAATGGTACTTTGTGGACTTCACTCCCGCCTCCCAAAGTCCTCCAAAGTTTGGAGAGTGAGGTGGAATGAAGTGCCATTTGGTACCATTCATAACCAACCATTCGGAAATTTCCGCTGCCACAAATGATTTTTCTGGAGAAAATAACGCTTTCAACTCCTTATCAGCTCCAACAAAGGTAGTTCCGTTATCACTCCACAGCTCGCCACAATTACCTCTACGAGCTGTGAAACGCTTGAATGCTGCGATGAACGCTTGTGACGTCATGTCACTGACAACTTCAATGTGTATGGCACGTGAGACCATACAAATAAATAAGCAGATGTAACCTTTGGTCGAGTGATGACCGCGACCCTTTGTTGTTCTAATGCTGATAGGTCCTGCGTAATCAACTGCGCTATGGTAGAAAGGACGCCCTGCGTTTACTCTGACTGACGGTAGCTGACCCATCAAGGGAGAGTTTATTTTAGGAGAATTACGGAGACAAGTCACACATTTCCGAAAATATTGTCGAACGGCACTTTTAGCGTCGATGATCCAATACTTGGACCTCAAGTAATTAAGCATCAATTGGGGGCCTCCGTGCAGTGTGCGTTCGTGAGCATCAGCAATTAACAGTGTTGTGAAGTGTGATTTTTGAGGAATAATCACAGGGTGCTTCATTTCGTCAAGTATACTTGCCCTATGCAATCTACCGCCCACTCTCAAGATCTGATCGTCGTCGAGGTAAGGACTGAGTGAGGTAAGTTTTCCCTTCTTGTTTAATTTTCCTTTCTTTTTCAGGCTATCTATTTCATCTTCAAAATGTTGATATTGACACATCTTTATGCAGGTAAGTGTTGCTTTATTTATTTCTCTATGTGTTAGGTTAACTGTAGAGTTATCTTTCGGTTTTAAAAATCTTCTGCAGTACGAAATAACTCTAATCATCTTTCTTAATGACGAAAATCTAGATATTACATCATCTTTAGGCTCATTTATGACTGCATAACAATTAACCTTTGTTTTCCTTTCTTCTAAATTAGTTTCCTTTTTTATGCCTTTGCCGTAATCTATGGTATAATTTTTTAACCATGTGGGGCCATTTTTCCACAGATTAAGCTGCAAAATTTCTGTAGGTTCAACGCCTCTGGATGCGCAACATTTTGGATCATCAAATTTAAACGGTAACTTGACAATGTAGCGACCAGTTTCATCCCTTTTGGTCGTATTATTGTAGAAGTTTTCGCATTTCTGTTCCTCTTCAGTCAGTAGTTTTCTGACTAAAGATGAATCAGACTCCAATTCCCAAAACTTCTTCAAGAGATCGTTGACTTCTGGTTTAACTACCGCATTACAGACTACTGGAATGGATGGTGGATTAATCTCTCCTGATAAAATCCACCCCAACGTGGTTTTCTGGGCCACGACTGTACCTTGAGAACCCTTGACTAAGCCATCCAACATGATAGCACCGACTATTCGAGTGCTCAACAACAAATCTATCTTACCTGGTAAGTGATAAGTTGGATCAGCTAGTTCTAGAGTTGGAAAAGGTTGTAAAACTTGCACAATCTTCCTTTCGGGAAGATGTGAAGTGAGATTCTTTAACACATAAGCATCGACATATAAAACAAAGGAAGGATCTAGGCGTGATTGCAATTTTAATCGGACTGTCCATTTTGAGGGAAGAACGATTCCCTCGTCATCGCCCAGTCGAGATATGTCGATGTGAACCGGAGTTTTCTTTAGACCGAGAAGCTGTACTGCAGCCTCCGTGATAAAGGAGACTTGAGAACCTTGATCTATCAAAGCTCTTAAAACAAAGGCAATCCCAGCTTGTGACTCGACCTTGACCAAGGCTGTCGGTAACAACCCTTGGTTGGGAACATTAGCATAACAACATATATTTTGGGGACCTTGAGTTTGAATGGAAGAACTGGGTACTGCTGCAGTTCCCATCTTCTTTTCAACTGAAACATCAACAGCTTCAGTTGAATTGATTTTCTTAGGGTGAAGGAGTGAGTGATGTCGTTTGTGGCATATACGACAATTTGTTTTTTGGCGGCAAGCGAAAGCCGTGTGGCCTTGTGATAAATAATTAAAGCAAATTTTATTATTTCGAACAAAATCGCGACGATCATCAGTATCCTTTTGTGCAAATTGTCTACAATTATACAATTTATGATCGGCTGAACAGAATATACAACACTGAGAAGTAACATGAAAGGTTTTTACATTATTATTATTACGACTTAAATTTGATCTGGTAGGCTTGGGATCCAAAAATTCTATTGACCGAAAACGTTGTTCCAGAAATTCGCTGAATTGGGTATACGTAGGAATTTCAGTACCACAATCTGTATTAACTTTAACTTCCCATAATCTACGAGACTCATTATCCAACTTGTTACTAATTATGTGCACAATTATAACGTCCCAGGTACTGATGTCTATATCTAAACCTTGTAGCCCCTTGAGACATTCACTAGTAACATCTAATAACAACTTAATCCCATTTGCCGACTCTGAAGTTAATGTTTTTTGATTTAACAATTTTTGTAACATGCTATTAGCAAGATGACGTTTATTGTGATATCTGTGTTCTAATTGATCCCAGCATACCTGATAATTCGCTGATGTAATCGGCACATGTCGAACTAATTGTTCAGCTTCGCCCTTTAAATATCCTTTTAAATAGTGAAGCTTTTGCACACTATCTAAACTATTATTTTTGTGAATTAGGGATAAAAATAGGTCGCGGAAACTTGTCCACTCGGTATAGTTACCGCTAAAGGATGGAATAGATATTTTTGGCAACTGTACTGAACAATGACTTCGACCATCCGCCTCATTCACAACAGAAGCGACATGTAATGAAGGCAATTTAGCTTTAAGTTCGGACTTATACATAATGTACTCTTCCTCCGTGAACTCATAAATATTGTTTTTAAAATAATCATAATCTTCTAATTCATCTGAATCACACTTGGTGATTATTTGTTGATGCGTATTCTCGAACTTATTCCAATAACTATCCAAAACTTCTATACGCGTTTCAATATAGGTTACAGTCAATCTGTCTTTGGGAGACTTTTTAAAGGTTGACCTGGCATTAACAACTTTCGACTTAATGTCGTTTTGTATATTAAAGTAGGAATCCATATTAAAAGTGATATAGAACGAATATAATATCGGTACAATAAAAAGTAAAGTTGGAAGATATAATATAAATACACAATCTAAAATAACAGATAAACAAATCGAATTACCAGATTACAACAAAAATGACCAAGAACAATTTCAACGTTATTGATATTTAATGTCTGAATTAATGTCTTTTGGAACACAAGCATAAATGTTAGGCCGACGCAATCACGAATATTTTCTAAGTCGTTGACTAATTTACAAAAATATTCTAAGTGTTTTAAATTTACAAATTTTTCTAAGTTTTTGACAAATTCACAAAATTTTTCTAAGTGTTTGGGACATCAGTAAAAAATCGGGCATAGGTTCCCCGTTGCAACACTTTTTCTTAAACTATTCTAAGTCCCATGCAAATTATATTGAAATTTACTAAGTTCAAGGATTTTAACAACTATTTTTAGAGTTACAATGCAATTTACGTTTAAATTTATTAAGTTCAAGAAATTGAATAAATTTTTCTAAGTCACGATTCTCGAAAAATAATATAAGAGTACTCACAGTTTTTTGCTTTACACTCACTCACTCACAAACACTTGTAGTAGCTTCGACACGCTCCAACAATGAGCGCAGCGACTCGCTCGCACCTTACAGCTTGGCTGACGTTGTGACTGCACCCCGCTCTGGATGCTATCTCCTCCTGATGTATTGTTGACACCTCAACGCCAGTTTCTGCTTGTGAATCCACTGCTGCCGTTGTAGTACACGTCCCTGGTACTGTTACGAACTTCACTTGTCAGCAACTCCAAACGTCATCAGCAGCAATCCACTACTATGTCGACGCGAACGCCCTCTTCAGGCTGGACTACTCAACCGGTAATTGTGAACATTCGGCTCGAACAAGGACCAATGTGAGAGTTCCCAAAAATCTGACACTATTGCTTCACATATAATAATATAGAAATGAAACAAAGTGCGAATTGTTACAGTTTTTATGAATATGCTAATGTACAAGTATGAGTCTGAGTATGATTCTGATTCTGAATAAATATTTGTGAATTACAATAGGGTGTCATTAAACCGAAAACGATCTTGACACCGCAATTCAGAAATAACACAATGGAGAACAGCGACATCTAGTGTTGAATAGCCGAAGCGTTATAATGACAAGTATTAAAACATAAATTTATATAACGCTAAACATTTATTATATAATAATATTAAGATAACAAGAAGAAACCAACGTCACGCAGTGTTCCCAAGCGGTCACCCATCCAAGTATTTCGCCCTTCGTTGCCTAACTTCGATGATTGGACAAGAACCGATGTTTTCAACACTCTTCCCGACACAGTGTTTTCCACCAATTTTTATTACACAAAAAAGTTGCCGATCACAATTTTGAAAGACCATAAGTAGTGTAACTTAATAACTTCGAGTATAATAAGTCCCTGGTGTAGTTATTTAAATAAGTTGTTTACACAAATCGAACAGTGACCGCGATAAAGCAGGTTGTTCCCAGAGTACCAGCAGATATCGGGCAAAGGGGAACTCTCTGCCGAATTATTATTGTTTAAATAAAATAATACATAATTGTTACGTAGCATAATTGATTGTAATTCACATAACAATTTATATTGTGTTACATAAATTGGATGATAGATTTTTTTTTTATATCAAATGAGGCAAACGAACTAGTGGGTCACGTGATGTTAAATAATCACCACCGTCCATAGACACTAGCGACATCAGGGACGTCGCGAGTGCGTTGCCAGCCTGTATATGGGAGAAGGAGGAAGGGAAGGAAAGGGAAAGAAGGAAAGAGGAAGGGACGTGGGCCTCCGGCTCTCTCACTGACCGAACGAAACACAACAATGCAAGCACTGTTATTTCACGTCGGTTATCTGTGAGATGGGTAGTACTACCCCGGAGGAGCCGACCCATTCATGCTGAAAACAAAAATAGCTTCAGCGGGGCTCTACCACCTACAAACCTACGGTTATTACATGTTGAATTAAAATTATGATTAAATATTTGCTATTATGGGTTAATATCTGTTTAAAAACTTGATGCACGAAAAGCGTGGTTGCGTAGTAAATAGATTTACAAAACAGGTGCACCATAAAATAAATTGTAGTTGAAAAATAATTTCAAAATTAAAACGTTACGCCATCTATGAGGTTTCTGTAAGAGTCGAACCTATAGTTTTCTATCAACAAACTGACTTAAAACGCCATCGGTGTTATTACAAAAAAGTTAAACGCTTGCTTTAAGAAGGTTACGTTTTAAATGTATCGCGCTCGCGGTATGTTTCGCTAACTTGCTTATCTGTTGTCTCGCTTTGGTTACATTAGGTTACACTTGCAAAAAAGGATAACGCAACCTTGCCTTAAGTGAGCGCGGTGCATTTCGTACGAATTTTTAAACCAAGTGTTTAACTTTTTTGTAATAACACCGCATATATTCGAGACTTGTTAAACTTACAATTAATAACAATAATCAACATTGACGATCATTTAATTTGTAATTAAAAAATATTGAAGCGATTAATCGAAATGTAAATTATCCTCTGTCTAAATTTGGAATAAATTACACATAAATACCAAGTGTAATGAAGATCGGTTGAATAGTTTCGAAGTTCATCCTGGATAAACATCGTGACACTGGATTTTTTATATATTTAAATTTTGAAAACGTTTAAGAATCGAAAATTGTGTACATTGGGACACCTGGGGATTTTTTTATGTAATCCATTATACTCATGTTCCTGGTCTATATATATATATATATGATAAGTTAAACTTTATTCGTAGCTTTACGCACATTCATTGATTTTTGACCCGTCTCTTAGAAACAGTACTTTTTTTCCAACTGGTATTCCGGTGAAGCTGTTAAGACTTACCAGGTAAATAACGTAGTCAGTTCGAGAAAAAAAAACTTTTTTTTGTAAGTACAATGTGTATCCTTTTCTGTACACTTTATAATCTATATGCGTGTGTTGCATAAATCCAGTATAAGAAGAAAGAGGCGAAAAACCTGAATACAACATGATATAACATCGTAACATATCAGCCAAGAAGTCTTTGATGAAAGGATTGAGTAAAGAACACGAGTGGTGCAATGAATTTAATCGCATTGTATCAGCAGGGCTGAAACGCAATCTGTTGAATCTATACATTTATACTAATATTACAAGGCTGAAGAGTTTGCTTTTTTAAACACGGTAATCTCAGAAATTACTGCATCGATTTCTAAATTATTTCTGTGCTAGATAGCTCATTTATCAAGGGAGACTGTAGACTATATCATCACACTAAGACCAATAAGAGCGGAGCACCAATGAAGAATGTTTCAAAATCGAGTTTTTTTTCGTTTTGCGAGCGTTTTCTGTGAGTTAGTGCAAAATCACGGGAACAGCTGGTTATATGGTTATATGGTCGAAAAAAAAATTTAAAACGTCATAAAAAAAATCTGTTAAAAATTCAGCGACAATTGCAGGTTATATGGTTATATGTTCGAAAAAAAAATTAAGACATCATAGACAATAAAATCTATTAAAAATTCAACGACAACAGCAGGTTTTTTTTTTTTAACTTTATTTTTGGCAATCAATCATTCAGATTATTACTGCCATTGTCACGTAGTCAATAATATTTATTGACTTACTTACGTTTACAAGCATCGTGCAATCACTTCAATAATAAGCGTCGTGTCAGTCAATATTCTAACAAGATGGTGGATCCCTTGTTAGAAACTTCCAGGGAGTTTTTGAGGCATCTCAGAATTTCATGCTCCGTGGTATTATTTTCCATTCACTTCACTTATGCACAATAAACTAACTATATTACGCAAAACACCACCAAATTTACAAAATATTGAGTCTAATAACACAAGATTATGAATTAAAAATAAAATCCACTACATGACAGACTGAGATCTCGCCAAAAACTCAATATCAGGTTATATGGTTATATGTTCGAAAAAAATAAATTTAAAACATCATAGACGATAAATTTTTTTTTTTTTTTTTTTTCGAAATGTCTACGCTATTGACCCAGTAAAGTCTTAACAGCTTCACCGGACTACTAAGGCGAGCGCTTGAGGCACTCAGCAGATTTTATTTTGGCAACCAGCTCAAGGGTGCACGGCACACCTCGGCTTGGCTGTTGCCTGTTGCATGCAAAATCGCGACCTATCTTAGCTA
>JACEII010000364.1:19963-34841 GCA_014332785.1 Antheraea mylitta | reverse complement strand
AAGCAAATATATTATATATACACGACGCCATAAATTAAAGAAGAAGAAGATATTAAAGATATAAATTAAAAAAAAATAGACGAAGTATAGTCTTTCTCTTAGTGTTATTGGTATTGTTATTGGAATAGAAAACGAGGAAATACGATATTATGGTTTAATTAATTATATACAAGTTAACAGCGTAAACTCATGTTAAAATGTTTTGTTTATCTGTCCTGCGCCGTATTTACTGCACAGTATTATCTAGTAGGTGGCAGAGCCATGCTGAAACTATTATTGGTTTCAGTATGAATGGGTCGGCTCGCCCGGGGTAGCACCACCCTTTCACAGAAAACCGACGTGAAGTAACAGATCTTGCATTGTTCCGTTTCGTTCGGTCAATGACAACGCTGGAGACCCATCTCGCCTCCCTTGACCTCCCCTTTCTTCTGTCCCTTTTTCTCCATTCCCCCAAACACAGGCTGGCAACGAACTTGCGACTCCTCTGAGGTTGCTAGTGTCTATGGACGGCGGTGATCGCTTAACAACAGGTGACCCGTCTGTTCGTTTGCCTCATATATGATATAAAAAAAAGTATTTGAATTATTTGTTACATAGAAATATGGGTTCTAAGGATTGGAAAATGAACTGCCGCCGTCATCTTTGTGAATCTCTGGTTATAATCTTTTCAATTAATAAATTATTATAATGTAAATATTCCAATATAACAATACTTTATTTTTTTGCTAATATTGAAAAACTCATGAAACGTACTTTACAATTGAATCAAAATTATAGACCCTGACGGCATTTCATCGTTTCGCTCAACGGTCAATCAACATGACATTACATATAGAATTGTTAATGTTCTAACGTCACATACATCGTTATAAGACATGGAAATTGAAGTAATTGCAAAGAAATATTAAAGAATTCTTCGATCCAATACATTTGTAATCAATCTATCTTCTATCTGTATCTATACTAATGTTATAAAGCTGAAGAGTTTGTTTATTTGTTTGTTTGGTTGAACGCGCTAATCTCAAGAACTACCGGTCCAATTTGAAATTTTCTTAGTGTTAGGTAGCTCATTTATCGAGGATGGCTATAGGCTACATATCATCACGTTAAAACCAATAGGAGCGGAGCACTAATGAAGAATGTCTCAAAATCGGGCTATTTTTAGAGCATCCGCTGCGTGTCAGTGTCAGTATTATATGCGTTACCATGGTAACATGATAACATTCTACCGGAAATATTATTAGGGTTTATTTTGTGTTCCTGTTCAAAAGTTTATTCTACGTTATTTTTAATTCCAATTAATGATTACATGTAGTACGTTGTTATCGCAAATATTTTTAAAGTCTATTTTGTGTTGCTATTCTAAAAGGTTAGTAGTAATAATATTCGTCCATTAAGACAGGCGAAGGAATTAATCCATACTGCCGATTCTGAAGTTGTCAATATAGGTAGTTCTTATGTATTCTCTACCCAGTTTTCTTCTATGTCTAAGTTAATGTAAATATTATATATAGTATAATATTTCGTGAATTTTTATCTTCTTAATTTTCAAGACTACATAATTATTATATTACATATACATAGTTTATATATACATATATATATATATTATGTATACATAGTATTATGTTTCATTCATTTCACTTATGCACAATAAACAAACCATATTACATAAAACGCCACCAATTTAACGCAATATAGAGTCAAATAACACAATATTATGAATAAAATATAAGATCCCTTACATGACAGACTGAAATCCCATCAAAAACTCCTCAAAAAGTTTATTCTACGTTAGTTTTGTTCCCAATTTTTGGTTTGTGATATATTACGTATTATAAGTATAAAGTGTGTGTATATAATATTAAAATAAATAATTTTCGATGAATACATATATCTGCAGTGCTACAACTATCAACATTTTTTTTTAATTCTGTCAATATGTCATTTTGTTTATTTGTTCCGGGTAATTTCCGAATCGGCTGAATCTATTTGAATGGTTTTTTTTTCTTAGAAATGGCTACGCTATTAACAGCTTCAACGGACTACAGATAATATTTGAACGGGAATTTTACGGGCAAATAACTTACTAATTAGCTGTTTTATTTTAAGCTAGCGAGTTCAGCAGACGATACCCGCCCTGATAATAAGACAAACTATACCTAAAACTTGTCCAAGAGTCATTTTATATATTGGTAAAAACGGCATGAAGATTTGTTTTTGATCCTTTCGCGAACAGATATATAGACAGATGTGGAACACGACTTTGTTGACACTATGTTGTGATGAACTGTTATCCGTGTATTCGTATGTGTGAAATTGAACAAAAATATGTTGTTCATTGTAAACATGCGCGTGTGCCGTTCATTGTACTGGACTCCAAAAATAAATATAATTGAAAGTCATATGTTTATATGTGATTTAAATTATAGCAAGGTATATTAATAACTTGATTATATCAACAATGTAGACATATTATATTTATATAATAAAATATTTAACACTTATTGTTCAGTAATGTATAGCTTAATATTTTCATTACTTTCTTATATAGTGTAAGTGAGCACTGATATATAGATAGTAGTTTAAAGTTTCAGCTATGTGGCTGATGATAAATCACATCCCATTCGATACTCTATTAGTATTCACAAATATAATGTACATATTACCTGTTGTAGATGACGTGCGTGTCATATTTACAAATATTTTTCAAAGAGTATTTTTATTGTCTACACATTTAATAACGATTATAAATTTATTTAATATATTCAAAAAGTGCGTGCGAAGCCGCGGGTAACACCTAGTATTATAATAAAACTGTAACAAGTCAAAATCTGTACATTAAATATTTTTTGAAAATTTTAATCAAAATTTAGACTATGTTATCGATATAGAAGCCAAAAATAATCTTCTTACAATTTTTGTCTGTCTGTCTATATGTCTGTCCCTGTGAACACGTATCACTCAGAAAGTACTGAACCAATCTTGACGAAACTTGACACAGTGATAACTAATATTACGAGATTTTTTTGTCCAATAAAACGCAAAGGGTTATCCAGGATAACGAAAAACAAAAATTTGTAGTTAACGTAACTAGACTTTTTTGCGACACCTTAGTACAAGAGCCGGCAACATTGGAAGAACAAGAATTTTAGAATTGCTGGTTCTTTAATATATCAATATATATATTTTTTTGTATCATAGGAGGCAAACGAACAGGTGGGTCACGTGATGTTAAGTGACAACCATCGTCTATAGACACTAGCTACATCAGAGGTGTCGCAAGTGCGTTGCCAACCTGTATATGGGGGAGGGGGAGGGTAAGGGAAGGGAAATGAGGAAAGGGGAAGAGAGGTGGGCCTCCGGCGCTCTCACTGACCGAACGAAATACTACAATGCAAGCACTGTTATTTCACGTCGGTTTTCTGTGTGAGGGTGTTATTAGCCCGAACGAGCCGACCCATTCATGCTGAAATCAGTAATAGCTTCAGTGTGGCTCTACAACCTACACAAATTATCAATATATCAATAGACAGAATTTAGGACACTTGATATCTGGTTAACGTTGTATTTTTAATGCGCATGTCGATTTGATTAATTTTGATTTATGAATAAGTTTAGGAACATTTTCTTTTCAGTAACTTTTAAATGCAATAAAAAACATGAATGTATCACAGTCAGACAATTTTTTTTTGTAAACAATCATATGCCCGTTGATATATTTTATAAATAAAAATGATTAATTTCAAACCAATTCTTTTTTTCCATTTTATTTAACCTTATTGATATTAAGATTTCACCATATACAATAAACAACGATAAACGTAAACCTATGACTTGGGACTGACATCATCTTAAATATATGCGTCGATAAGATACGCTGTCACAATTATCGCTATCTTTATCATGCAGCCAGTACTGCACTAAACCATAGTTATAGCTAAGGTAATATACACATATTATTTTTATAGCAATAAATCGGTCTAAATATTGAGTAAATAACTGAATTAGTTTGAAAGATGAAATTTGTACTTATTCATTTAATAAAATTACTGCTATTCCAACATGGTTTAAGATTACTTTTATTTTTATTTCCAAAAAATGCACGTTATAAATTTAATGCCAAATTTAGTGTAACAACGTAGAATAATCTACAATAGGAACATATCAACATAGATAAATTACCAAAAGGTGATAGGTACTATGTTGTGAGTGGTACAGAGATTATTTATAAAAATATATTAGAAATATATTGAAAATTCGTTTTCAAAACAGTTTCGAACTCTTAAACAATAGATACAAGCAAGTGACATTTGGCACTTTGACGTGATGTTTGACGCTTTGACGCGGTGTTCATATATTTTTCTTCAATACAATGGAGTATAAAAAGGTTTTAATACAAGTTGAAGAAAGTTATGATAAAGTAAGTGGTACAGATGTTTATTTAGTTTTATGTAGGTTAGTTTTTATCTTAATTAAACCTGGTAAATGATGCTACAAACAGATTCTAGGTTTATTTAAAAAAAACACATATAATCTGCGTATATATATGTTTGAGTGAGTCCGTGGATAGTTTGGATTCACAATTGGAAATGGTAGTTGTGGCTGCAATCGGGTATCAGTTTTATTCATTTTTTTCGCCTTTAATAACACAATTGAAACCAGTGATTAACCATAAACCAATTCGGTGCAGACGAAATTGCATGGGTCAGCTAGTTTATAATAAAGTTCTGATATCTAAAAAAGAAAGATATAGCGAAATATTTTGAGTCGACTTTTTATTTTCCTGTAAAGTTAATTAGGAAATTTCTGGAATAATGCTTAGTAAATGATAATCTTCTGTCACCGAATAAAAATAAAACGACTATTAATTCTATGTCTACCATTTAATTGCCGTGAGCTAATATTTATACCTATATAAAATTTCTGTGAATTTTGTACATTAACAGCTATTAATATGTACTATACATATATTAGTAGTTACAAGTGCCATGCTACCTAAACGCATTAGCATCTCTCTGAAATTGATGGCACCCGAACTCTTAAACTAATTTTGCATTAACACCATTTAGAGTTTTACTATTCAAAAAATAATGAATTTATCAACTTTTGCTTTGTTTATTTATGTGTATACGTACTGAGTATAGCAAATATACTCAAAATATATAATTACATATAATTCTCGTCGGAACACTAGACACCAATGTAACAAACAGATGCCATTCCGTTATGGTAGGCAAGATTTTTTTTTCTCGAACTGACTACGGTATTTATCTATCAAGGTCTTAACAGCTTCACCGGGCTACTAAGGAAAGTGCTTAGGGCACTCAGCCGATTTTATTTGAGAACTAGCTCAAGGGTGCTCGGCAAACAGAAACCCGGGAAACAGAATACATAAGCTTCGAATAAGATCAAGTCAAATTATTAATATTTTTTGTTTTTAATAAAATAGTCAAAAATCTTGCAATAATACATTAAATGATTATCTCATAAATACATTTATATACGTGAAGTTTATAACGTAGTACAATAAGGAATAATATTTTCCGAAACTGCCTTTTTCTATCTGTGTTAAGCTTAAGCTGTGTTAAGCGCCGAAATCTTCGTAGTAATTGTGTATGGATGCAATAATTTTATGTTTTACTTTTGTGCATTTATTTTCCTGCGTATAGTTGTATAAGTATAGTGAAATAGGTCCAAGCAGTACTCATTATCTGAAAAAAATAATAATTTCTAAATATTACTTTTCATATCAACTATGCAGCGTCGAATCACTGGCGTTTAATTTTTGACATTTAGAACAACTGTCAAACGAATCCCGCGCAATTGTACTACTTATTGGATAACCTGAATGGTTCTTTAACATAGTTCGGTGAAGCTGTCCAGGCCTTTCCAGGTCAATGTTTTCATTTCGAGAAAAAAAAATGGTTCTTTGATATAATTGATTCCGATAGTTAGCGCTAATATCGAGCTCCAAAATTGATTTTTGAAGTTTTCACAAAATTTTTATTACATCGTAATTTCATTTTTTTTGTAATTTAAAATTTTTCCTGTGCCACAGTAACGTTTGCCTGCCAGGGTCCGCTTAAATCTTCTATACCATACTGTATTTTCGTCTACTATTAATTTACCTTAGAAAAAGAGCGAAATGTGAGATTTGAAAAACCTAATGCCGATAAATAGCTTGGATGCTGCGCTCTGAAAACAAGAGAAAAATATGTTACTACACCTGAATAGAAGTTAATTTACTGATTATATTGATAGCGCGTTCGGACACAGCGTCCTGTGAAGGAAAACATCGTGATGGAACTATAGTATGGTGATAGGATTTTCTCTGGGGGTAAATTTCGCTCCCGCACACAAGATTATGCCCCCCTCGCCAGCAGCTCAAGCCTAGGTCCGTTCCCTCGGTAAGGATCCCTTGAGTACGCTGCTCGCACGATAAACTCAAAGAAAATCTTACATCACTGCAACAACATTACACATATCACCTCCACACACGTGCACGCACACATGCTTACACATGAAAGTGGAAGGGTTTTATTTTTGTTTTTCCCTTATCGAGCTGAAATAGTTTAGAAAAATTATCCGACACAAAATACATATAAGAGTTGTTGAGATATGTATGCTTGGTACAAATATATGTTTCAGTAACTCATATAAGTATGAAAATGTAGCTCGGCTCCTAGGTTAGCTCAGATTGGTCACGAATTGCATGAATAAGGCAATAGCCCAAGCCGAGGTGTGCCGTACATCCTTGAGCTAGTTGTCAAAATAAAACCGGCCGAATGCCTTAAGCGCTCGCCTTAGTAGTCCGGTAAAGCTGTTAAGACCTTGCTAGGTAAATAGCATAAATAGTCGTTCCGCCCGAAACTGAAGGAATGGGTGAACAGACCACACGGTTCACTCTCCTTCCGATTAACCCAAATACTAACAGGACATGGGTGTTTCGGGGATTATTTATATCGTGTAGTGAGGCGTGAAACAACAGCGAGGTGTCACCACTGTGACCGGTGTGACACAGACACAGCCTTGCACACCCTCCAGGAGTGTCCTGCATGGGAGGAACAGCGGGCAGAACTCGTTGTTACGGTTGGAACCGACTTGTCCCTGTCGGCAGTAGTGACAGCTCTGGTGAAAGACGAAACATCGTGGACAGCCGTTGCGAATTTTTGCGAGAGAGTCATGTCTCGGAAAGAGGACGCAGAAAGAGCGAGGGAACGGGAGCCCACAGCTACCTCAACACGGCGTGGCAGAGTAAGGCGCAGAGGTCGTGCAGTTGCCTCTGATCTCAGACCGCCTTAAGTCCTAGACAATTGTTCTTGTTTTCCTTTTTTTTTTTTCTTTTTTTTTTTTCCGGCTCTTCGTTCCCGGGTCAGTTGGTCTTGGATCGTTTTGTCGGTCATGGGTCTGCTGGTCTTGGGTCGGTTGGTCGTGTGTTTGTTTGTCTGTTGTCGTCGTCCTTGTCATTATGGGTCGGTTGGTCCGGGGTCAATCCATCTGGGGTCGTTCGGTTCTGGTGAAATTGGTTTCGCATTTTAATCGATTTTTATAAACATCTATGCGAGGGATGAAAAAAACTCAAAATAAGTTCATTATTATTTACAATTGAAGAGTGAGCATAGTGAGATAATATGTGTGTAAAAATTTAAAATGTTTTCTAGCCGCAAAACACCTAAAAGCGGCTGGCGAAAGTATTTTATAACGAAAAAGAATAATACCACAGTAATATGCATGTCCTGTTCGATAGAATGAAAAATTTTGTAGTGAAACTACAAATTTAAAAAGAACATCGAATGAAAACATCCCGCTGCCTTACAAGTAACATGAGTTACTATATCTTATAATGATTGTTGTGGTTCTTATGACAGCCAAATACCGCTCTCTATAAAATTAAAACTTTCAATAAAACTAAAAAGGTCTGTCATGCGAGTACAACATATTTACTAAAAATGTGTTATGGTAAACTCGACATCGATAAGTTTACAAAACTATAAATTATTATTGAAATTATTCAATAAAAAAAATTCTTCAATTTTAATTTTCTCAGTCACACTATGATTAATATGAAAATTTAAAAGAGAACTTCATTGTTTTGAGTTTTACAGTTAGAATTAATAATGTTGTCATTTTGTTAGGATGTTTATCATTTAATTTTTATTACGATATAATGTTTAATAGTACTGAAAATTTCTATGGTATTTAGTTTCTATATTCTTTACCTTAAAAGTTTAATGGAACATTCACTTTTATTTTGTTTTGAACTGGTTATTTTTGATACGTATAATTTTATGTGATTCTTAATCTGATAACTTGTTATTTTAAATCTTTAGGTTTATTATAGGAACATGGAAAGCATGTCTATTTTTAAATATTATAAAAATCGGTTTTTGAAAAAATCGATTATTTATTTTCAATAAAATCGATTTTTAACAAATCGATTATTATTTAAAAAAAAGAAAAGTCGGTTCCTAATTAATCGATTTTTTTCATTAAACTCACATCCCTAGTTGCGTGGCATGCTACTAATTAGTCGTGGACTTGAATAAAATAATTTTTCACTTGTTACAATTTTAATGAGTATAATAATTTTATAGTGCGCGGGAATCGAATGTCGTTTTGTGAGTGTTGTTGCGATAGTGAAGTTCGGCCGGGTGCAACTTCGGACTGGTTGACGTTTCGTTCCGAAACAGTGGTTACACACTAAAACCTATGAAGTATATAAAAAACTGCGTAGAAAAATGGTGAACTTTGCTTTGTCTATCCTTATAGGTTTCTCTTGAGATTATAATATTTTATCATTAGTAAATACTATTTTTTTGTGTTGGCAAGTTACACCGGTGGTCGCGTGCTCAGTTAGTTCTAGTAATTAGAGGTCGCGATAAAGTAAGTATTTTCGATCAAAGTTTTTTTATAATTACGCAGCAAATAATAAAAATATGATGATAAGTATTTTTCTGCTCAGAGATTAGATCTTAGAGAATATGGAATTTAAATCATTTTTTGTGTACGATAATTTCCCTCGTCGCTGTGATTGTTTTATTTATAAAAAGGGAGGAGGGTACAGTTGTAACGATTTTAGTGGGTACGGTTGTAACATTAATAATTCCTTCGTTCTTCTTTATACATGCCTAAGACATGAATAAGAAAGACAACTAAAGGGCGAAATGACATATCACAGTAAAAGGACGCATATGAAGAAGTGAAAAATGGTAAATCTCTACGAAGTGCCGCAGAAGCTCACGGCGTTAACTATGTTTCTCTACTTCGATATGTAAAAAAAAAGAACAGGCCGTGAGTGATGAGGCGGAAAATGTTGTTATGAGGTATGTGGCACATAAGAGAGTTTTCACTGAAGAACAAGAACGTGCATTGTCCAAATATCCCATCCGCTGAGCGGATATATACTTCGGATTTTCTAGAACTGAGGTGAGAAGGTTGGCGTTAGAATTGACCGTCAAATAGTATTTGAAGAAACCGAGTACTTGAATTGAGAATAAGATGGCCGGGGGAAATGGTTTCGTTTTTTCATCAAGAGGAATCCTGAACTATCTGTACCCGCAGCCCAGACTACAAGGCTCTTCAGAGCTATAAGCTTAACAGGACTAACGTCGGTGTTTTTAACAACTTGCAAGTTGTTCAGGGTCGTCATTACTTTGAGCCCCAGAACATATGTAACGTTGACGAAACTGACGTTACTACGGTTCAGAAGCCAGATAGTATAACAGCACGACGTGGCATACAGCAAGTCGGGACACTGACGTCTGCAGAACGCGGTACTTTAGTTACCGTAACTTTTTTCTATTTGTTTTTTCCCGTTAAGTTGCTCCATCTTATGTTGATTTTGTTTTAATTATAGTTATTTTGTCGAAGTCGAAGTACTAATAGCTAAGTTACTAATGCTGTTTTATTAATTAATTATAAGAGACTTACGGAAATAAAAAAATTAGATACGTGGTTATAAATACACGATTTATCACGTACATAACTATAAAAAATATGCTTTATTAGTGTTAGACACTAATTTACTACTTTCCTGTTATTTTATTATAGTAAATCTGATTAAAATACATAAATCATGCTTAATTTCCATGTGTTACAACTGACCCCAACCACTGTTACAACTGAACCTGGTATGGGGGTAAGTTGTAACAAAGGTAAACATTTTTAAGAAATGCTCCTGTAGGCTAATTAATGTATTAGACGGACAAATATTATGAACAATGTGAAGATTAGAGATCACTCTTTCGCTTCCCGTGCTTAGCGCAGAAATTGCTAATATCATTACAATTCTATGAACAATCAATGCAAAATTGTTACAACTGTACCCAGTCTACCCTACTACTTCAGAGGCAGGTAAAGCCACAAACAAACGCTAGTTAAAAATAGTGATTTTATAATCTCAAAAACGGGAGACGGCGTATTTCAAATCCATTTGTGGAGGAGTGGACACACATCCTCCAATCCCTTTCCCACACACGCTGTTGTCTAAGGTCATCAGAAACTGATGCGCCAATCGAAGAAGCCACATTTTCATATGCCTTGTACTCGAGGGACAAACCCTCACATTGAATTCATAAACATAATTATATTTGGTCCCTAAAATTATTACTTTGAAATTTACTCATTCGCTTTTGTATAAAAATTGTGTCATTATTTTTGTTTTTTAAAGTTAAAAAATAACCTTCGCTCACCTGAGTATTATAAGCTTTATTATCTTTCTGACTTTGTTATCGCTCTCATACCAAGCACTTCTATATGCTGCTTCAGCGATATTGGTACTCTGTAATATATATAACAATTTTTATTAAAACATTTCATAAATGAACATCACATTTATCTATCTATACTATAATAAAACAGTAACAAGGCCAAATCTGTACATTAATTATTTTTTGAAAATTATAATTAGGGTTGACTATGTTATCGATATAGAACCCAAAAATAATCTTTTTACAATTTTTGTCTCTCTGTCTGTCACTGTGAACACATCTTCACTCTAAAAGTAATGAACCAATTTTGATGAAATTTGACACAGTGATAACTAATATACCGAGATTAAATCTAGGATACTTTTTGTCCCATAAAACGCAAGAGGTTCTCCAGGATAACGAATGAAAGACAAAAATTTGTAGTAACTAGACTTTTTTGCGACATCTTAGTACAGGATCCAGCAACGTTGGGAGAACAAGAATTTTAGAATAGCCGGTTCTTTAATATATCCATATATATATTTTTATATCAAAGGAGGCAAACGAACAGGTGGGTCCCATGGTGTTAAGTGACCACCACCGTCCATATACACTAGCAACACCAGGGGAGTCACAAGTGCGTTGCCAACCTGAACATGGGAGAGGGGGGAAGGGGAGACTAAAGAAAAGGAAAGGAGGAAAGGGGAAGGGAGGTGGGCCTTTATATTTTTCTTCAATACAATGGAGTGTAAAAAGGTTTTAATACAAGTTGAAGATAGTTACGATAAAGTAATGTATGTAAAGTATGTAGGTTAGTTTTTATCTTAATTGAACCCGGTCGATGATGCTACGAGCGGGTTCTAGGCTTATTTTAAAAGATTTTTCATGTACAATCTGGGTATATGTTTGAGTGAGTTGATAGTATGGATTCACAATTGGAGATGATAGTTGTGGCTGCAATCGGGTATCAGTTTTATTAAATTTTTTCACATTTAAAACTAGTGTAACATATTTCCAAGAAGTAAATTGACATTATTAGAATTTATAGCTTTAAATCTCAGAAAAGTGGGGTGAGTTGTTTGAAAATAAAGTTCTAAGGTATAGTCCAAATATCACGCGTAAAACGACTGCAGATACGTAACAGGATGTTGTTATTACTTGACTAACTTTAGTAGTCCGGTGAAGCTGTTAAGACCTTGATGGGTCAATAGCGTAGTCATTTCGAGAAAAAAAGGGCTTGACTAACTTTATAAAATACAATTTTTATTACCGCAACTGACTGTTCATATGTAGAAATTAGAAATTCTAAATTATTATATTCTACTTATTTATAACACTATAGCGTTAGAAGTTAGCGACTTTTGAAAATGTTTTTTATGTTTTACGGGAACCATTCTTTTCTTTTAAATTGTAGTTATATCAATAAACCATAAAACTCTAGTCAATTTGACCATCACTGCTTGACTCTAATAGAAGAGCGTAATCTTCGTAAAAATCTTGTGCTCCGGTAACAAGAGTTCAGGATTATTTTTTTCGATCTTACTACGGTATTGGCCTAGCAAGGTCTTACCAGCTTCACCGGAACAGGCGAGTTCAGGATGTTATGTCCATAAACGTAAAGTTCCAAAGCACGTTACCAATTTGCCAGTTAGTGAGCTTAAGCATTATGTCAAGTGGGTTTTAATGACTAAAGGCTATTATTATAGCGTGGATCAATATTTGAACAATGGTATCCTCTGGAAATGACGTGTCTTTGTGTATTCGACAAAATCGAAGGGGTTCAATATAATTTGTTGAAATAAGTATCATGAAAATATAAATCCGAACGAGTTTCTTGCCGGCTCTTCTCGATGACTGGGTTCTTTGTCCGAACCAGTAGCATTGACGTTCATAAACGCCTTCTCAGGGTCTTAGATTGAATACACTATTTTTGATTTTTATTTACTGACACTATAATTGCATATATATATATATATATATATATATATATATATATACCACCCATTTCCATCCATATGTAACCAACCATCCAACTAATAAGTGTTAAATTTAAGTTATTACCGTATCACTTAAAACCTCTCCGGCAAGAGAGAGAAGGAATATAATAATTATGGAATTTAAAACTGTCAGCAGGTTTGTAATGGTCTCAGTCAATCCACCGTATACCTACAATAGAATAGTAGTTTGGTAAAAAAATGAAATATAGAAAACACGTTTCACACACATGCACACACTAATAAACTACCACATAATTATCTACACATAACAAAATCAATGTTGTAATAATAATAACTTATAACTAACAATAAACAAACAGCTTAATAACAAATAATAATAAACAACAAACAACTGCTTATAATCAAAACAATATACATACACTAGCCTCTGCCCGCGTCTTCGTTCGCATGGAATAGTTCCTTTGGGCTAACTAACACGTAGCATAAGCTCTCGAGAGGAAAAAAACGCGATTTCTAAATATTCTTCATTGGTGCTCCGCTCCTATTGGTCTTAGCGTGATATATAGCTATAACTATCCTCGATAAATGAGCTATATACCATTCAAATAAATTTTCAAATCGGACCAGTAGTTCCTGAGATTAGCTCCTACGTCACAAACTTACATAAATACATGCCGCCAAACACACCGCGCCTGCGCCTAGTTAAATTTTTGTATTCTGTAGCTAATAAAAATAAATATTAATGTGATAAAATAAATAAACAGTAATTATTTTATGGAACAAATTTGTAATGTTTTATCTTTTCATTATGCCATAGTTTATTCCTGTCGTAATCTGTTCTTTATGCATATAACTTATACAAAACAAATTCGATGTTTCACATTTGCCAGGCGTCCCGTGACAGCTCAATTTTTTTTATTACAACAGATAATACGAAACAAGTGACTCCCAATGAGTATAACTAGTATAAATAATAAACACATGAAAATTAAATTATTACCAACCACTGTCAGAAATCCAAAAAAACAGATCGTTATTGATGAGAGACCAATGTGCACGAATATAACTATTCCAAATATATTGCTCAGATTGTCCGCAAGTCTGGAAGCAATTGGATTATTCTAATTCCAGTAAGGAGGGATGTTTATAAAAAATCACATAATATGTAGAACAAAGAAGAATTGATTTCCTGTTGTTGTATGTGTTCCTGTCTTATAACTCCATTTTAAGAGGGTTATATACATATTACAAAAACTGCAAGTCTATTCATGGCTTTATAAAATAACATTAGCATAATGCTTAAAATCTTTTCGTTCTTGATCTTATCCCGTGCAACTTTGCACTATTAACGAAATACTGAAAAACATTTGCAACCCTTTATGTATAAACATAAGATTGAAACTGTTATATCGGCCACTCGTTCTTCTAGTGTTCGCGTCACGCGCCGACGATCTAGCGCCCTTTAATAAATGCTGCCAAACACACCGCGCCTGCTTCTAATTGAATTTTTGTATTAAAAAAAATGACTATTTATATAATAAAATAAATAAACAGTCATTATTTTATGGAACAAATATGTAATGCTTTATCTGTTCATTATGCCATAGCTGACTCCTGTCTTTTTTTTTCGATATGACTACGCTATTGACTCAGCAAGCTTAACAGCTTAAAGCTTAAAGCTTAACAGCTTCACCGGACTACTGAGGCGAGCGCTTAAGGCACTCAGCCGATTTTTTTTTTTTTTTTTTTAACTTTATTTTTGGCAATCAATCTTTCCGATTATTACTGCCATTGTCACGTAGTCAATAATATCACAAACTTCGTGTCATCATTCCAATATTAAGCATCGTGTGAATCCATATTCTAACAAGATAGTGGATCTCTTGCTAGAACCTTCCAGGGAGTTTTTGTGACATCTCAGAATTTCATGCTCCGTGTTATTATTTTCCATTCACTTCACTTATGCATAATAAACTAACTATATTACGTAAAACACCACCAAATTTACACAATATATAGTCAAATAACACAAGATTATGAATAAAATATAAAATCCACTACATGACAGACTAAAATCCCGCCAAAAACTCAGCCGATTTTATTTTGGCAACCAGCTCAAGGGTGCACCGCACACCTCGGCTTGGCTGTTGCCTGTTGCATGCAAAATCGCGACCTATCTTAGCTAGCCTAGCTAACTATTCATATATGTATGAGTTGTTGAACCGTATA
>JACEII010000364.1:5976-19563 GCA_014332785.1 Antheraea mylitta | reverse complement strand
CATATATGTATGAGTTGTTGAATCGTATATGTGTACCAAGCATACACGCCTCAACAACTCCTCCATATATTTATTATCGGAAAATTGAGAGTTTTTCAGTTCGATAAGGGAAAAAAGAAGTAAACCCTTCCACTTTCATGTGTAAGCGTGTAGCGTGCATGTGTGTGGGGGTGATCGTGTAGTGTTGTTGCGGTGATGTATATTTGTGTGTCACCGTATCGCGCAAGCAACGCACTCAAGGGCTCCCTACCGAGGGATCGAACCTAGGCTTGATCCGCAGCCGTGGGAGACCTAATCAGGTAGGAGGCCTAATCGGGAACCGCTCCTGTCGTAATCTGTACTTTTATGCATATTACTCATACAAAACAATTTCGATGTTTCACATCTGCTAGAGTCCCTTGACGGCTCATTCTCTTTTTGTATATCTTTAAGGTGTGCAATAACAAGTTTATATTTTTTATACTTTACACGTTACACCATAATCTCATGTGTTAAATGATAATGTGGTCTAAGATGCTAAACATGAAAACCCAGAAAGTCCTGGCTCTCAAGTACAACAACTGGTGCTTGATGACAGATTTTTAAAGGGTGATAGCTACCATCCGGCTTAGAAAAAGCCCTACCACAATGCTATGGATCATTTACGATGTTATCTTTCACCGAAAGTTCCAACTCAGTTGCACGGATTCCAACCTACGTCAATCGACTCGGTGTTTTTTTTTATTGAAGCACGACAAAGTGACTGCACTATGCCTGGTGGTAAGCATAGTACAATCCAAAAACATCGGCAACCACCGAGAGACAGATTATCCATCGCCGGTCGCCGCTGTCATGCCGGCTATAATGACGAAAGTCGCCCGGTGTTCTAACACTATCAACTAAACCATTGTCGCTTCCACGTATAACAAATTGCATATCATATTCAAGGGTTAACAAATCTATCCTTCATACTTTAACATCTGCTTACGTTATATCTTCTTCTACTGTTCAATAATGTTGTACGTCTCTAATCAACTCCTAAGATTAGATTAAGGGACTACTATATGATTCCAATTATAGCTATTTTAATATAACTGTAGCCACGAAATTCTTTTTTTTACATTCGCTGCTAATCACCTACGAAAAGGTAATTAATGAACGCATGTTAAATTCTATTATTATTATGACACCATGGCTCTCTACTCTAGTTTTAGCTTACAGATATTGCCACTGCTAGGTTAGTCAACTTCACTTACTTCCATAGCTTAATGTCTTATGGTATTCTGCTATGGGGTACGGCTGCTGAGGTAGACACCATATTTTTATTACAAAAACGGGCAGTTAGAGCAATATATAATATGGGACCTCGCGAATCATTAAAAACGAAGTTCCAGGAATTCGGTATCTTTTCTCTACCCTCCCAATACATTCTTGATAATTTAATGTATGTCCGTAAAAACTTTGATAAACTGAATTTAGTAAAAGACCGGCATAATGTAAATACTAGAAACTGTAATAAACTGGTCGTCCCTTATTTCAGACTTAGCAAATTTAGTAGTAGTTTATTAGGTAATAGTGTTAGGTTTTACAATAAAGTCCCAAAACATGTTACCGATTTGCCAGACTGTAAATTTAAGCGCCACGTCAAGCGGGTTTTAGTATTAAAAGGATATTATAGAGTGGATCAATATGTGAACGATAGTGATGTCTGGAATTGACTCTCTGTGCATCCACTATAAGCTCGAGATTCTTACCAGTTCTTCTCGATGGCTGGGTTGTAGTTTTTGATGTTCATAAGCGCCTTATTAGAGACTAAACTGAATAAAGTTTATTTTGAACTAATATGAAAAATAACAATGACATAAATTCACAATTCTCACATAACAAATTATTTGTAATTTTATAATGACATAAAGACAGTATTGTTCCATACCATGCCAGGTTTCGTACAAATGTCTTTTCAGTACCAAATAGTTTACTAAATATAATATAAACTGTGTCTTACATTACCTTAGCAACCTCTGATGAATTATAACGATCATCTTAATTCGTTGATAACTCCCTTCATCAGAAACGTAAAGCTGTTTTTTCACTTCGCTATCGTCACTCACTTCTATAGCATTTTCCAAGTCTATTTGCAGAAGACGAAATAATAAACTAATGTCTAGGGTGAGAATAATGATTAATAAACCAAATGGGTTATATAAGAACAATTGTGACGGAGCCGCTGAAAAAAAGAAAGTCTTTATTTGACCTTTTAATTTAGCGCTTACAAAGTCAGACTGATTACTGTAATGGACTTCAAAGACTTACGAGTAACTTACAAGGAATAAATTATACTATACTCACTGCATAACACTTCCAAAATGTAAGATAGAAGGAAAATCAAAATTGAATCCGATTTCCAGGCATCAAACAGTTCAAACGGAAAGTAGTAATCGTCCAAGCCGTGACAGATATTGTAGCAAGATACCAGAAATGGCATAACCTCGAACACGACAACATTCACCACTATGAATGTGAAATAAACTGTAAAATTTAATCGGCTTTAGTCAGTGTTAACGTATATATTTACTGCGGTTTTACGTCTTTATTCTTTTATCTGAACGTCGCCTAATTTTAAATGTAAGAGAAGTGGTGGTGCAAATGTTAAGCTATTTTTTGCGTGGTGCGTTATACAGAATTTTAATATAATCTTGAACGAAGTATCTTAATTTGTGTTATGTTTAAATCTAAGTATAAAATTAAAACTTTATCCTGAACTATGCCTAACTGGCAACACTGTGGTCGGCTGTGATTTACGAGGTGTTTTCAGAAAATAACAGGAATTTTCATTTTTTGAAAGGAATATTTATTCATTCATCTACATTAGTGTGGTCGCTTTCAAAATAGTCCTCATTCGATATTATAGACTTATGTCAGCGCTTCTTTTAATCGTTGAAACACTTCTCAAACTCGATTTTTGGGATAACCTTTAGGTCTTTCAGCGATGCGCTTTTAAAATCATCTATGCATGTCAAATGACAGCCCTTTAAGGTTCTCTTTATTTTTGGAAATAGGAAAAGATCACATGGAACCATGTCTGGCGTATATGGAGGTTAGGGCATCGTTACAGTATTGTTTTTGGCCGAAAATTCACGAACAGCCAACACAATAAATGTTGCTGCCACGCGTTTCATACCCAAAACATTCGTAAAAATTTCATGGCATGACCCAATTGATATGCCAGCATCATCAGCGATTTCTCTGATTCAGCGATCATTCATAACCATTGCTTTCACTGTTTCCATCCGTTTTCATCGGTTATTGATGTGCTGGAGCGTCCGGGGCGCTCGGCATCTTCAACGTCTTCACGGTCATCTTGGAAACACTTATACCACTCATAAACTCTTGTTTTACTCATAACAGATTCATCATAGGCTTTTGTTAATATTTCACGCACTTTGTTCCAATGATAGTTATAATGTCATTGTTTGTTACACTTTATTTCATTTTTTACGCAAAATTTCAAAATTCATTTAACAAACAAAAATCGTCAAGCTCATAAAAACACGTCTTCTACCCTTAGCGGCTGTTACAGATAAAGTAAGCAATGAATATAGCTAAAAATTTTACATCTTGTATATCAGATTAATAAAAAAAAAATTGACAGTTGGACTCCCCAAACACGGGAAATTTTAAAATTCCCGTTATTTTCTGAACACACTTCATATACTCATTATGTGACGAATACGGTGCACATCAAAACACATCTAAGTAATGATTATTAAGCATTTGATATACATTCTAGAAATGTCATCCGTCGTAACCAGTCCTTCACGATAGCTGCCTTTTCATGATGGTCATTTAGATCTTGAGGCCAGAGATCTCCTATTTCAATGATTATCTCTCTTAGTTGAACACGTTTTGTGGTCGCTATTGTCATCATTATTATAACTGTAACAAGATAATTAAAAGACGATAGATACAGCATATTTTTTGTGTATTCTGACATTTGGAGTAATGTAGGTGCTATTTTTTTATTATCACATTTTTCATTTTCATTTTCATTTCATTTTTGGCAATCAATCTTTCAGATTATTACTGCCATTGTCGAGTATTCAATAATATTACAAGCGTCGTGTGATTATTTCAATTTTAAGCGTCGTGTGAGTCAATATTCTAACAAGATGGTGGATCCCTTGTTAGAACCTTCCTGGGAGTTTTTGTGGCATCACAGAATTTCATGCTCCGTGGTATTATTTTCCATTCACTTCACTTATGCACAATAAACTAACTATATTACCTAAATCACCACCAAATTTACAAAATATAGAGTCCAATAACACAAGATTGTGAATAAAATATAAAATCCACTACATAACAGACTAAGATCCCGCCAAAAACTCCAATTTTTTTACTTTACATTATTTATATTTTTACAGGAAAATGTTTAATCGATTTTCGTTCTAAATCAATTCAAAAAAGAGGCTTAATATTTGACCTAACTATCTTGAGAAACGCAAAACTGTTATACACTTAACATCAGGTGATTTACGCAAAAACGAACTGGTATAATAATAAGGAAAGCATTGAATCACACCGTATCGCGCAGTTCTGCACCTCTGTTCGAGCCCCTGTCTTCCCATTGTTCGACCGTGCGACGTTCCCATGATAAGCAGTTACATAATGATTAAAGTTGAAGGGTTCTATTAAAGCAGTTCATTGAAGCTAGGTCTGATTTTTTTACATTTAAAAGTATCGTTCACATACTTTTAAAACTTTAAAACAAATTTTAACTAAGCTCGTTTTTGTGGTTTATTAGTACTTGTTTTGATATTGTTATTTTATACGTTAAATGTGACCATCCGACAGGGTTGAAGGATGTGACCCTATAAATATTCGTCGTACAGTGTCTCAACAATATTTGATATATAGTGTATTGATGTTTGTAGTAATTTTAAGTATATAAAATCTAAATTCATGATAGATCATGAAACTTAAGATAAAAAGTGATAGGTATAGACAGATATACAAAATTATAAATATATCTCACCAAACAAACATGTTATGTTGATAGGTATACATCGGGCTTTTTCCAAATAATTATCAGTATTCATTTTGAATATTAGACTAAAATGAATACACAGGAACGGTAAAAATGTAACATTGAACAAGAAAAGTTTTAAATAATCTTTCCTCCTTTGATTTCTACATTCGTTGAAGAAGCTTAAACCGATGCAACCTAAACAGCTCAAGTATCGGCTGAAAGTTCTCCTACAGTCAATAGGAATTTGGTTTAAAGACGTCATGTTAGTAATAAAATTTCATTACAAATGAAACACATATTCTTTCGCTTTTTTAATAAGGCGCGTTGTATACTGGGGTAAAAGAATTAGCCATGTACAATATCAGTCCTTATATTTCAAAGTTATTTTATTTGTCTAATTGTAATCGCTAATATGAGATCTATGAAAAACTTTTAAATCTTATGAATGGATAAAATTGGATTTGGTCTATTTTGAAAAGTAACGACGTATATATATATATATGTATATATATATATATATAGAATTAGATTCAATTTTTTATTGTGATAAAATAAATACTAGAAATGAAGCTCAATAAATATACAAAAATGTAAAAAAAGGGTTTTTGAATTACACGGTAGTTAATACATAATACTTTGTCGATTTCGAAAAAGCTTTCGACCGGGTACCGAGATCTTCCCTCCGGATTGTACTAACTAAAGCTGGTCGATGGCGAGAGTGCAGCATAAGGACGACTTCGCTGATCAATTGTCTGTAACCAGCAGTGTCAAACAAGGTTGTGTGATGGCGACATCTCTCTTTGCCCTTTACTTTGTCTTTGTACTCACGAATGCTTATACTGACGACATTGGGCAGATAAATCATAGTACTCGAACAGATTAAGGCGTTTTTGACGCAGATCGATTTAGAGTGAAAAGATTGGTATCGCTCGCTATCACGGACGTTCTTTATACTGATGACATTTGTTTAATAGCCAGTGACATCAACAACTTGCAGTATTTCTTGAACCGTCTAAGTGAATCATGTCAACGGTTCGGGTTGATCATTAGTTTATCTAAAACTCAAGTGCTCAAACAACCTGCAAGCGGTATGACACCAGACCTTACATCGTTATCACTTAATGGTAATACATCGGAAAAAGTAAAATCCTTTAGGTATCTCGGTAGTTTTATTCGTAGTGATAACCGTCTTGAAACCGTAATTATCTCACGCCTTGCTAAAGCTAGAATATCTCTCGAAAAATTACGCAAAAGAGTTTGGGACTCCCACGATTCACGAATACACTCTAAGATCGCTGTGTATATAGCAATAATTTTGATTATCCTGTTGTATGCCACTGAGACTTGGTGCATTTTAAGGGTAATATAAAGTGCCTTAACTCTTTCCATATGAGGTGCTTAAGATAAATACTTTGAATAAGATGGCAGGACCGAGCTCCAAATTCAAATGTATTAGGAAGTCGCTGCTATACGTGAATACGTCACGTAACGGGCGATATTTTCAATATACATTATTATTATTTATGTCTGTCATAATAATAAGAAGTCTTCCGGGTTTCCTTGTTTTTTTTTATTATGGCAACTGTTCCCTTTTATCGAGCTGCAGATGTACTGGCACCGTCGTTGATCCGTTTGACCGCGTTCACTTTTTTACGTTGCCGGCACTACGAGACTCGGACATATGGTGTTTTATTGTTACCATTCGATTAGGTTTGAAATGATCTTTTTTAACCCTATATGATCAGTATTTGGATTTGACTTTTAGACGCGTATAGGCCGACATTATTTTTTATTTTAACACCTTATTATATATACAACCACAATTTTACACTAATATTTTATATATGTAAACGATAGACTTTGACAAGAGTTGAAGATTGAAACCTGAATAAACGTCGTAGCTTCACTGAATCGAAAGTTATACTATATATAAATCTCAAAACGCAGTAAAATAACCTCACAATGGCAGCACTAATAACAGCGGTAAGTGAATTTTAAATAACAGGTTTAGCTAGCAGCCCTAATTTATTGCAATTTGAGGGACAACTTTTCATACACAGAGATGATTCTTCTTAACTCTAGACTCCGTAGTTAATACATTTAAAAAGTTAGGTTCTTTTATCATCACTGCCTTCGTAGAAAACCAAACATATATGTCCTAAATCATTTCTCGAGTTCAGTTCTATAATGCGTACAATGTATTAAAATTTGATTTAAGTTCTACTAGGAAAAATATATATTTACACATATTATCTAGCATTACTATGAAATGCACCTTACAGTTTAAGCTACAATTACCGACCTGGAGCCATTTGATCATTTTACGCGCAATTTTGAAATAACGTGAAATTACAACAGAATTTCCGATAATATAAAGTCACACATTACGTTATAATACTTGGCAATTAAAGCGCTTGACTTCACAGAACAATAATAAAAAAATATCATCAATTATAATTCACTAGTCTTTACTCGCAGATTCGTTTAGGCTATGAAGATTTACCATGTCGAGAATAGAACTTCCTTTCTAATGAATGGTACTATTTGGTAATGGGTATGCAAAATGGTAGTCGGTTGAGTTATTCATACGTCAAAACGTGACAAACAATCAAATACAGAAGAAGCTCAGTTTTAAGAAGATTCTTACAGCTAAATCTTATTAAGAGCGGAAGTACTGCGCGAAAATTTCCTGTTTTTACTTTGGAACAGTCTAATCTCTATTGGCCTGACGGCTCTTCACAGCTTCATCTCTCTTTCTGGGCGAGTGCTTAAGTCCAACAAGCTCGATGACGCCAACGTGTCCGCCCCTGGGCTTGAGTTGTTCATGAATACAATATAGAAGTCCGTTTAAGCTGTTAAGACCTTACTAGGTCAACAGCGTAGTAAGATCGAAAAAAAAAATACAATATAGCGGATCTGAGTAAGCTAAGGTAGCAAAACTAATCATACATATATGAGTTAATGAGACACACTTTTTTTTTTCTTGAACTGTCAACTGACTACGCTATTGACCGAGCAAGGTCTTAACAGCTTCACCGGACTACAAAAATGAGACACACATGCATATTTACATGTGTGTGATCTATGTTTTTTGTGTGTCATTCTTTTTATTAATATTATTATTGAATTTATATAATCATATAAATATATCGTTTTAGATATTTCAAACGTGTTAAAACGAACTTACAACGATTATATAAGGTGGTACTTATATTAAACCATCTACGAACAGTTGATAGAAAATGACTCCTAAAGCATATTGTATAATGTGTGACGACTGTATAGTGTGTTGACATGGAAAAGTCTTTACAGCTTCACCGAACTATTGAGGCGAGCGCTAAAGGCACTTAGCCAATTTGAGATATTTGGGCGACTAACTCAAGGGTGCACGTCACACCTCGGCTTGGGCTGTCGCCTGTTTTGTGTAAAAATCGCGACCTATCTGAGCGAACTTAAGCTAAGCTATCTAGATATACGTATATGAGTTATTGAGACATGGATGTGTACCAAGCATGCGTATCTCTACAACTCCTATATGTATTTTGTGTAGGAAAAATTCCTCTAAACTATATGGGATAGGATAGGATGGGGAAAAATAAGGGTAGAACTCTTAGTCGTTTATTTTTCTGAAAAAGAAAAACAGCGTGTAAGCGTGTAGGCGTGCACGTGTTTATAGGTGATGTGTGTGATGATGTAAGGTTTTGTATCACTGTATCGCGTGAACAGCGTACTCAAGAACTCCACGCCGAGGGAACGGACCTAGGCTTGAGCCGCTACCGAGGGGGCCTAATCTGGTGTGCGGGAGCGAAATTTACCCCCAGGCCACGGCGGCGTGATCTGTGGTTATGCGGGCGTGGGCGTGAAAACGCTCTGTTTGAAGAGACATGCTGGTACTGATCTTTCGCTGACGTGATTGAATCAGGAGGGTCGGTAAAAATGTGTCGCGGTCGTCTTCTATACTGAGCAGCGTTTGGTACGGGTTCATAGTTCGCGGCGGATACCACTAACGGGCTGGAATGATTCGCGGCTTTTTCGAAATAACTACGTGTGAGTGATTTTATATACGCCCAGACAGAAGGCATCTCCAGGTCCCTGTGGAGATCCTTATTCCGGACGTACCATGGGGCACCGGTGATATTACGTAGGGTTCGGTTCTGGAGAACCTGCAACTTATGAATACGATTTTGCGCGTGTGCAAAGACCAGATAAATCTACGTCATAATCGGATGGATGCAAGTTTTATATAAGGTGAGTTTATGTCTGAGGACCATTTTACTTTTATGACAAAGCAAATGATGGAGACGACCCAATACCATAGAGGCTTTGTTTCGCACTCTGTCTGTGTGTGAATCGAAATATAAGTGTTTATTTAAAGTGACGCCGAGATATTTGTGCTCGCCGGCCCAAGGTATCTCGGTTTCGTATAGACTGATGGGCGTTAGTTTATTAACACATTCCTCAGGAACGAAAATTATCGCGACGCTTTTTTCGGGATTTACTTCTATATGCCATCGAAGAAACCAAACACCGATTGTGCTAACGGCTTTTCCGATGCGTTTCCTGAGCCAAACCAGCCGCCAGCCAGAATCGTAGATAACTGTATCATCAGCATAGCGACCTACCTCAACTCCCGGGAACTCAGGTAGGTCTCTGATGAACAGATTGAAGAGCGTGGGCGCGAGTATTGAGCCTGGTTGGCACACCTGAGCGTATCGGATGGGGTGATGACAGTTTACCGTCCACTCTAAAACGGAAGGTTCTATCGGTAAGAATGTGACAGCAACATGTGTCATGTAAAGTATGGACAACTAGCGAAACTTCCGATTTCGCATGGATGCAATCTTATGAGAGGCGTCAATAAGTATCTAAGAGTGAAATTTATAGAGCTCATGTAGACTTATCTCAGCTTTAAGTCCAGACTTTAAATTTATAGTCGCAAGCTTAACATTCACTTAGCTTGTGTTAAGCTACATTATAGGAGTCAAGTTCAACGATTTACGAAGAACTTAGATATTACTTATGTGAATTAAAAAAAGTATGAGAAAATAATAATGTAAGAATGGCATTTTCTATACCTATCGGCCGCGTTCCACAAGACGTTCACAACGCTCACAATTTCGTAGTCCGGTGAAGCTGTTAAGACCTTGCTAGGTCAATAGCGTAGTTAGTTCGAGAAATAAAGCCTTTTCGCCGTTCTACTAGACAATCGCCAACGTTGCGGTCGTGTCGAAAACGTCATTGATGACGTCATAACATACGTTCACGACGCCCCATGTTTGGAAGTGGGTCAATATGAGCGTTGACAATATTGGCGGGATTTTAAATAAAGATGGCGACCGTAAAAATGTCATGTAGTGGATTTTATATTTTATTCATAATCTTGTGTTATTTGACTCTATATTTTGTAAATTTGGTGGTGTTTTACGTAATATAGTTAGTTTATTGTGCATAAGTGAAGTGAATGGAAAATAATACCACGGAGCATGAAATTCTGAGTTCCCACAAAAACTCCCTGGAAGGTTCTAAGCAAGGGATCCACCATCTTGTTAGAATATTGGTCACACGATGCTTAATATTGAAATGATCGCACGACGCTTGTGGTATTACGTGACAATGGCAGTAATAATCGGAAAGATTGATTGCCAAAAATAAAGTAAAAAAAATTTACAACAAAATCCGTAGTTAATTAAATGTTTTTTTTTTCATTAAGCTGATAGAGCTTCGAAAATGGCTGTTACATGAAAGACAATTTTTTTGTAAATGATCAGGTGATAAAATAATTTGCAATTTTTCTAAAACCAGGATGAAGGAAAGTGAAAATTGCAATAAAGAAAAATTGTTGAAGTTTATTTATTAGTTATAAATAACAATTGTGCCTCATACATTAATTATATTCGCGTGTTGCGTACTGTTCCATTTCAAGCGTCGAAAGTCACGTCGTGTACTATGTCTATGTGCGAATATTGATTTTTATTATATGCTTTTGTGCCTTTATTTTCCCGAATAAAGTTGTATCAGTATAGTGAAGTAGGTCCAAGCGGAACTCATTATCTGAAACATAATATTCAAACTATCAATTTTATATCAACTGTACTCAAATAACTAAGTAACCCGCGTTTAATTTTAAAATATGGAAACAAATATGAAATAAGGTTAAAAATCCCGCACAATTTTTTTGCATAACCATCCGACTTGCATCTTGCTGGCATAGGTATTCACAGTTAAGCCATGCTCTTATCGAAAATTCCAGGAGTTAGCAAACCAACAATATTTTAATGGTGCTGTTGTCAAGATTTATTGATTTTTGTAAATTTTTGTTACGAAATTTTTCTATAATAATTTTTGGATTTGGATTTAAACGCAATATATTTAAAGTCTGCCTAATGGGTCCAATAATTAAATATACTATATTGTTTATATTATACTGCATTATTTTCTATAATTTATTTACCTTAGTAAAAGAGCGAAATGTCAAATTAGAAAAACCTAATGCTGACAAATAGCTTGGACGCTGCGCTCTGCAAATGAAAAGAAGAATGTAATAATATTTTATAATTTGAATAGAACTTATAAATGATAATATTATATAACACAGTTACAAATACATTAAGTGTAAAGTGTGATACGGTGATGACTTAGTTGATAGTGTTTCAGACTCCGCGTTGGTCGAAGTAAGATCAAATCTTTGTAACTGAGTCTAAGCTTACAGTTAAGGGAGATATCATGATGAAACCATTGCATGGTGGTAAGGCGTGTTCTAAATCCGCTTGAGTAGCTACCACCCTCAAGTTGAAAATCTGTCGCCAAGTACCTGTTGGTGGTGTTGCACTCGAAAGCCAGTCCCCTCCAGGTTTGGCGTGTTTACCATCTTAGTTATTGAAACCTATAGTGTATAAAAAATCATCTATTATTTTGTTTTAAAAGTAAGGAAATAGAGATACATACACCTGAGCATTATCAACATTATTAGTTTCTGGACCTTGTTATCGCTCTCATACCAAGCACTTCTATACGCGGCTTCTGCTATATCACTACTCTGTAATAAATGAGTCGTATAGAATCAAAGGCCATCTCACTTTTACTATCTTTTAGTAAAGGAAAATAACGATTCTATTAATTCTGGGCAATTACTGTGTGTATCGAGATTTAACACTGCTTGCAGTAAAGATCAATTATTTGAATCTGATTTTTTTGGCATCGTTAGATCAAAAGTGCTAAAAAGTGAAATGGATTGATTCTATACGACTCAAATATAACACTTGGGTTAGTTAATATTATGTTTTGGAAAGGTAACATAATCATATTTAATCTTGAAACTTTAGTTTTTTTTATATATCATAGGAGGCAAACTAACAGGCGGGTCACCTGATGTTAAGTGATCACGGCCGTCCATAGACACTAGCAACACCAGAAGAGTCGCAAGTGCATTGACAGCCTGTGTTTGGGGCGAATGGTGGGATTCAGAGCGGGGAGAGCAGGGGAGATGGTACCCTGGCGCTCTCACTGACCAAACAAAACACAACAATGCAAGCACTGTGCACAATAGCCAAACTATATTACGTAAAACACCACCAATATTGCATAATATAGAGCCAAATAACACAAGATTATGATGAATAACATACAATGTCCACTACATGACATTCCAAGATCCCGCCAAAAACCCTTATGGTTCGGCGTTTATAATAGCGGCACGTTACGATGGTTGTTTTGAGGTTTATCCGCTCAAAAAATCTCACATAAAAATAATAATTATATTTGAAGGAACAAATTGGTGTTCTTTATCGTTAATAGTTAGTTGCAGTTAGTCTTAAAATATCAAATTTTAGGTCACACAATAAATGTAGTACACTGACTTCTACATTACATATATACGTTTTTACTAACAAAAAACAGCGCCGATTGACAGAACCCTTAATAAACTATAATTATTTGTATTTGTGTAGTTATTTACAATTGTCATTTATATTTTCCAAAATTGAAAATTATAGATGTACTTATATCTTATATATAGAACCGCTGGCCAGCACAAATACTACCTCCGGTAGACTCGCGTCAATTCTTAATGCAAAGAAGCAATATTTCATAGCAATATTGTGTCGAAAATAAATCGACCTCATTATTGCAATGTGTTAAAACGGTCATCATAGCCTGCCGCTATTATGGTCGTACAAGCGTTGTGCAATATAATAACAGTGTAGCGGCTTTTCGTTTATTGAAATTTGAAATTCACTATGGAATTATAAACAATGTCCATGCAACCATATAAGTAAGACCTGTACGTAGCCCCATAAGATGGAAATGTACCTTTTTTAAGATTGTAGATAAGTTTGTTCAAATGAAATACAAAAGAAAAACGATATAATATCTTTATCTACCGTATCACTTAAAACTTGTCCAGCGAGAGAAAAGAGAAATATAACAATGATGAAATTGAAACCTGTCATCAAGTTTATAATAGTCTCCGCCAGCCCTCCATATACCTGCAATAGAATAGACTCATGATTTGTATATACAAAATACATTTCAATTACTTGCGACCACATCATCAACGGACATAACTAGCAAGTGTGTAAAAG